>PITA01010120.1:0-23038 GCA_004023965.1 Spilogale gracilis
TCCCCTTCCTCCTTCCCTCTCCCTCCTTCTCTCTTCATTTTCTCTTCCAACATTGCCTGAGGACCCGCTGAGGCTCCTGGGGCCTGCCTGGGTGCTGGGACCCGGGTGACAGAAGCCTACCACTCTAACCACACTCCAATAAAAACAATTAGTTAGAAGGGGGAGGAGGAGAGGCTGCAGCAGTGGCCCTGATGGTCCTTCAAGAGCTATGGAACAGTGAGGGATCGGCCTTGGTGAGGGAGGAACAGTGGCCTGAGGAGGGGCCCCTAAGCCGGCTGTGGGAGGACGCCCCGAGGAAGGGCTTCATCCCAGACTCCAGGGGGCAGAAGCGAGCACTCTGGGCCAGGATCAGAGGAGCCCGGAAGGAGGGAGGCCAGACTGTGGGCAGTGTCCGTGTGCTGAGGGGCTTGGACTTTGTCCCAAGGGCAATGTTAAGCTACTTATTTTTAAGTGGGGCACGATCAGATTGACACTTTAATATGCTTCCCTTGAGTGCAGAGAGGGGAGTAGGCAGACCGCTTTGATGGGAAGGTTGGCTGCAGCCACAAGACCACAGCAACCAATGGGGGGTGGGAGGGCCACACAGCTCCGCCACGGCCACAGGATGGGTTCTAGGCCATCTTCCAAGAAGAGCCAGATCTGGGGGAAAGAAGAGAAACCCTTGCCTGCCTGCCCTCCTGTCCTCCTGGCTTGGCCTCTGGGGCAGGGGTGTGTGGGGGCGGGGAGGGGAGGCGTCTCCGTTCCAGGCCAGGGGCCGCTCCCCTGAAGCACAGCCTGCTGTCTGTTTGAAGGAAATGTTGGGGTTATGAAGGAGAGGCTGATAGATAGGTCCTCACGTGAGGGGTGCAAGGACAACTCCCCCATGTCTCTGGCTTGGGAAAACTGGAGACCCGGCTTGAGATCTGGGACAGATGGAGGCTGAGAAGATCTCCAATGCCAGGATGCTAAAAGGGCCCTGGACGTAAGCAAGCTGGGCACCCTCCCTCGTTGGCTCCCACACGCACGCCGATGGTTTGGGGGACCCACAGGGGCGACAGGCACCCTGTTCGGGATGTCGTCTTGGGCATGGGGACAGCAGCCGTTTCCCAGGCCAGAGAGGTACCCAGGATTAACAGGGCCGACACGTTCTCCCCGGGGGCGTGCAGCGAGCCGGCCATCCATCACTGCTCCCCTAATAGCTTGGCTGACTGCTGCTCCCCGCGCCGACTGAAAGCGAGAATCCAGGCCGCTGGCAGGAAGATGCCGCAGACCTTAACCACCGTAATTATGAAGTCTTGGTGGAAAGAGATGCTTATCATTAATGTTAAGTGAACAGAGCAGGAGACCAGATGCCCTGCCTGTGTGCACGCGGCTGTGTGCGGCGGTGTCTGCTTAGAAACAGCTCAGCTGCGCACCAGCCCTGTCCCCCGGGGGCGCGGGGTGGGGGTGGCGGTGGGCACGGGGGCTTTCCAAAATTCAGAAGCACAGTCAGCAATATAGACACATCGACTTGTTATGACAATTTTTATCTTTTTTTCTGAGCCACAAAAAGTCTCAGTTCACTGTAGACTAGGTGGGAAAATGGGAGTAAAAAGAAGAAAAGGATAGTTCTCTGGAGGCAGGTGCGGGAGGAGGGGGGATTTGTTGCCGTGGGTTTTCTATGCCTGTGCATTTGCTTTGCGTTGTTGTTTTTACATAAGGGAGATGATTCATTGTATTTCTAATACGTGTTCTTAAGTAAACAGCTAGCTAGTCTCAGGTGTGGGGCTGAACTGAGGATGTAAATCTTGTCAGTGTGACCGGTAAATCCAATTTACAAGGGGAGAAAGGAGAATATTTCACTCACTCGAAAGCACCAGAGACCCCCCCGACCCCCCACCCCACATGGGCCCCGCCCAGGCTTTTGGAAGGCCCTGGGAGTTCAGGGTCAATGCTGGGAGAGCCAGGTTGCCCGAGGCCCCTGGAGGACCCATGCCGTCTTGCCCTGGATCCCGTGGTCCAGCCCTATATGAGGAAGAGTCTCCACGAGCCGCTGTAGGAGACACGGAGGGTGCCTGCGGCCGCCACAGGTGCTGGTGGAGGGGGAGGAACCTCCCTTCCTGCCCTGGGTTGCTGTGGCTTCGAAGGGCCAAGGCCTAAGGGCGGTGAAGGCACACGGGCTGGGGGAAGCAGCCCAAGCAGCCGCAGGGAGGCAGGACCGCAGAGGAGGAAGAGACGCCGCACTCAAAACGGTTTGCTTTGCTCCCGAGTCCTCTGTGCCTGGCTCACTCTTCCAAGGATAAAGATAATATTCCTCTCCACGGTTACTGCCCACTCTCCCTCCAAAGTCCCCAAATGCCTCCTTCAGGAAGCCCTCCTTGGTTTCTGGGCCTGACACAGCTCTCCTTCTCCGGGCCTGTGCCACTGTGGAAATGCCACATTCACGGGTTGCTGCTTTCGTGTGCGTCACCCCCTCCCCTGCCATCCCCCCTGGTGTCAGCCCCGTGGCTGGGGCTGCTTTGCTCGTTGTCCCCCACGCCAAGCCCAGTGCCTGACCACAGGGACCCTCGGGGGTTGAAGGAAGGCTTTCAGAGTCTCCAGGCCTGGCAACCCACTTTACAAATGGAGAGGAGGGGGCCCGGCCCCTGTGCCCCCTGCCCCACCAGACCCCGGCCTCTGCTGTCCCCTTTGCTCTCCGTTACTTTGTTGCTAAGTTCTGGGCACAGAGAGCAGGTTTCTAGCCGCTCTCGGTTTTCTCTTCCTTCTCTTTTTTTCTGGTGACCTTTCCGTGTAATTAAAAGGCCGCTATTCCAGGAGACGCCGCCGGAAGTGGAGACGCTGATCCCTGCGTACGTGTGTGGAAATTTATTATCTGGTGCGCAGAATCCTGCTTGAGGCTGCCGGGCCAAAACCATCTGCTGCTTCCCTTGGGGGTAGAGCCCCCAGCCCAGAAGCCTTCCTCTCTGCGGACCTACTGTGTGCACGCCCCTGCCTGCATGCTGCGGCCCTGCGAGGCCCGGGGTGGGCTTCGTGGTCCGGGGCTTTTGTCTCCTGGGTCATCCGACAGCCCGGCGGGTGCAGCAGGGGCCACCCCTCCCTGAGCTGGAATCCGCCATCCAGGCCCCTTCTTGGCCTGCCGTCTGCAGGGTACCTTCACCTCCCTCCCCCATGAGGGCCACATCAAGGAGGGATGTGTCCAGCTGGGAGCAGTCCAGCCCAGAGCACAGGGATGGCGGCGGGGAGGTGCAGCTCTCTGGGAGAGCCGGGTTCAAATCCAGACACCCAACTCCTTCATCACCTGACCCCAGATGAGCATAGCCCCTCCTTGGGGCCCAGCCTGCGCCCCATTAAGGGACCGGCACGGAGCTCTCTCACCCCACCCTGGCCTCCAGAATCCTGGGAAAGTTTATTTTCTGGATGGAAAGACTTGCTTGGCTGTACCTTCCCGGTGCTGCTCTGGGGGCCCCTCCCTCCCCCATGGCTCCAGTCAGCACCTCTGGAAAACAGCACCCCCCCCACACTCCCTAGGTCTCAGGGTGGAGGGTCTAGTGTCCAGTGGCCTGAGCCCCTTGTCCAGCCAGGCCTCCGCCCCTTGGCTCTCGGCAGCCCGCAGCTGCTGCAGATAACGGTCCTGCTGGCCCGAGGCCAGCTCCCCTAAGCCACGGAGAATTGCAATTTAGCAAGTTCCTCAAATCTGAGGAGGCAGGAGCCCAGAGCCGAGTTTGCAGCATGAAGGCATCCCAGCGGCTTGAGGGGCCTTCCTTGTCCCCGGCCGCCTCCACACCCCATCCGCTTCCCACAAGCCTGGATTAGGCCCCGGCAGCTGGGCGGGGGCGGGGGCCAGTGGAACAGGGGGAGCCGGGCTGGGGGCCCAGACCAGTGGGGGCTCTGGGCCTCTCTGCCTCTGCCTCGCCACGTGGCCCCCGGTGGGCTAAGGCGTCCCTATGAGTCTCGGATATCCCATCTGTAAAGGGGGCATGGGGTCCTTGTGCTGGTCCACGCGGGCCTGGAGGGGGCAGCCCCAACCAGGCAAATGTCTAGCCGCGTGTCCGGAAAGAGTTGGTGGGGAGCTCCTGGGGGCGGCAGAAGAGCTTGGGAAGGGAGCGAGTGGGGAGGGCCTTGCAGACAGCGGCCTCATGTGAGCCAAGACTCGGGGACCGGAGCGGGGGTGTTGTGGGTGAGGTCTGATGGTCAAGGTCTTATGGGCTGCCCCAGGGGTAAGGGCAGTGACCTGGTAAAGAGGGGATGGGGTGGGGGTTCCGGAGCCTGGACAAGAGGTTCCCAGATCCCTTCCCAGCATTCACAGCCTGGAGACAGTGATGTGGCATTTGGAGCCATCCCAATAGCCCATCAAATCATCTGTGGGGTACGTTGGACACACCCATGGCCAGGAGCATAAATGGTCCCTTCTCTAAGAGGAACAGCATAAGCCTCAGGAAGCATAGGGCTGAAGGGCCAAATTACTTCCTCTAGCCCCTCTGGGCACAACCAAGGCTGCAGAGGCAAGCCCAGAATTCCAGAATCCTACACAGAGATTTGCTTGCCTCTAGGGCAGGAGATCTCACTATCTCACGCAGAGCCCATTCCTTCATGGAGGAGTGATCATTGCTAGGAAAGAGCTTTCTAGAACTGCTTTTGGCCCCTAGAGGGTGTCACCTGACCTTCTTGACCTCTTTCCTCCAGACGAAGCCCAGAAAAAGCCCTCCTTGCAAGATGCCCCTCAGTGCCCTCTTCTGAATAGGAGTCAGTTGTCAACTTCCCCCTAAACTTTGCATTTCTACTCTAGCCACAGTTTGTAGCAAACTCTCACCTCCCAAGCTATGAACACTATGCTCTTGTTAATTGAACCCTAGGCCACTGATGTCTTTTTCTGGGGGACCCATCATACTGCTGAGTCCCATACAGAGTGGAATTGGCCATTCTGGTGGTGATAGTGGATGAAGCAGGAGGACAACACATACATCTTAGGGAAACTGAGGCTCAGAGGGGAAAGACCCAGCTCAAAGTTACACAGCGCATCAACAGCAGAACTGGGAAGAGCACCAGGCCTCCTAACTTCTGCCTGCCCACTTAGTATACAGTTTCTCCATCTAGACAGAAGGCAGGCCTCCATCTACCCTGCCCTCCCTCCCTCCACCCTCCCTGCCTCAATTCCTGAGAACCTCTCAGTGAAGCCAGAGAAAGTGAAGCCCATGGCCTTCAGATGGTCATGGTTATTGGTGGAGGGGTGAGTGCAGAGGGGAGGGAACCCTGGCCCCACGTCGTGCTAGCTGTTTCAGGCAATCAGCTGCGCCCAGGGGCCCGGGGGCCAAGGTCCTGCACAGCTGACCTCGTCCAGCTCATTCTACAAGCTCTGGGTGTTTCCAGAGATTGCTGGGGCTGTACATTCCTTTCTGCTGAGGGAGCTCCCCGGCAAGTGTGGAGAGGAACCGGCCAGCTCCAGGAGGCTTTGTGTGGGAAAGGAAAGGCAGCTCGCGTTCACGGGGCAGCTAATGTGTCCCAGGTGCTCGGCAGGTGTCTCTCCTGTGCCGCATTCTCCTTCTCTGCCAAGGAGGGGGTGACAGTGGTGCCTTGTGGAGTGTGGGCATTTCCTGCATCACTTCCAGCCTGGCCCTCGGCCCACAGGCTCCCCGGGGCGCTGGGGGCTCCAGCCCCTGCCCACAGCACAGTGGGGAAGCTGAGGCCAAGCGCCCCTGAACCCAAGGCTCCTCTCCCGTTCCCTATCCCTGAGGCTGCCAGCGGCCATGCGCGTATCCCGTGGGCGGGCTGCCGCCGCCGCCGTGGATGGCTGGCCAGCAGCCCACGAGTTTCCACCAACTAATAATTTCTACAAACCTCCAGCCTCGTAAAAAAGTGCACAGTGGCCTGAACAACCTTGGCCAGGAGCCTTGTGGGAAAGCAGTACTGAGGCCAGGCAGAGCCCATCCCGCGCAAAGGCCACTTCCTGCCTCTCCTGGAGATCCTGCCCCAGGCTTCAGACCTGACCACGTCCCCTGTGGCCCTCAGGAGAAAGGCTGTCCTGCTAACAAGACCCGCACAGGTCCTCAGCCCTGGCCACCCTGCTCCCAACCAGTCCCGACACCCTCCTTCCTAGAGACCTTGGCTTTCTGGAGGCCAGCCACCTCCTACTACCTTGTGCTCTCCTGCCGAGTGCAGGCCTTTGCATGTGCCATTCCTTCTGCCCAGAATGCCCTTCCTGCCCCTCCACCAGGGATACAGGAGTAATGACACCTTCCATTCCAGGGGGGCTCTGGGTGCCTGGATGTCACAGGTTGTGCCTGGGGACCTTGGAGAAGTGACATTTGATCTAAGTCTTCCTTGATGCCCTTTAAAGAAGGGATAGGGGTGTGGAGGCGGGAAGGAAGGCAGGGCAGCTCCTGATGCATTGGGCTTGATCTGGAGAGCCATGGGGAAGCTCCTTGGGGAGCAGGTTGGGGACAGGTAGAGTTGCTACTCAGAGTACCCAGATGGGAGGCGAGGGTAGGGGGCAGAGGGATGGAGGACGGGCGGGCTGCCAGGGGATTGCCAAGGTATTTTTGAGACCAGAGATTACCTGGACAAGGAGAAGAGAGGGGCTGTGATGAGGGCTTTCTGGTTTGGTTCCTGGTCCCAGGAGGGGGTGCTGAGTTTCAGGTGCTGGGTGTGTGCTCTGGGGGTATTTGGTGGTGGGAGGGGGTCCCCGGGTGCCAGGGGTCCCAACGGGGTCTGGGAGCTCCAGGCACGCGGGTGGGCTGAGAGGCCAGGACAATGGTTGTGGGCAAGCATGGCCAACAGAGAGGGCCCAGGCAACCAGGCCAAACCTTCCCTGGGAGACGATGCCACAGGCAAGAGCTGGGCCAGCAAAGAGTCTGGGGAAAGTCCCAAAGAAGCAGAAAGAGAAGCAGGCGGATCCCAAAGCCGGAGGAAGAGTTCTAACGGGAATGACCTGCTGTCTGGGGTGGGCGACAGCAAATGACAAGGGAGCAAAGAGTGGCTAACGCCCCGCCCCTCACCTGTGACCTTGACGCTCAGGTGAGCACCTGAGGGCTCAGGGTTCCTCCAGCCCCTCCTCAACCCTCCATCCCTGGCCAGGGAGGATCCATAAGTCTGCGGGACCGCCCCAGCTCGAGGGAGGCGGCAGGGGCGGACAGCGGGGGATGCCATTGTCCCCCACAAAATGACAGCCTGACTGGGAGCACCCTGGGACGTGGTCAAAGCTTCCCTGCACCTGTGGGAGATGCTCAGGGCCCCGCGGTGGCCAACTGAGAGCTGCAGAAGGAGATCTGAGGTTCCCAGCGAGGGAGCCCTCTCGGGAAGCCTGATTTATGGGACCGCCCCTTGGCGCACACGGATCTGGCCCTTCTCTAAGTGCGTGTTCAATCAAATTAAAAGTGCCTGAGGTCAGAGGAATCATCAATTACCTGAGTCTCTTGGCAGCTGTCCCTGGGCTCACTGCACCAGACAGGCTAGAAGCTTTCTCTCCCTCCCAGAGCCTGGCCTCCAGGAGGGCCTGGGGCCTCAGTGAGCCCATCTGTCGTGGGGACTCTGTGCAGGTGAAAGCAGGACAGGAGTCCCGTTGCCCCCCCAGTCTTGGTTGAGGGGTGTCCTGGTGCTTGGCCGCAGAGGGGAGGGCGCTGTGTGAGCCGTGCTGCGTGGCCGGCCACCAAGACTTCCCGTGAGCCTTGCCCCTGCCAAGGGTCCCCCTTCCCCTGGCCTCAACGACAGGCCCCAGGCCTGGGCATTGCGGGCCCACAGCAGGGATTGGGAGAGCGGGAGCCTACCTCCTCCCTTCCCTGCATGGTGCTGCCTGTTGGGTCTCAGAGTGTCTTCTGGAAACATCTCTCCGGGGTCAAAGAGAAGGGTCTGTGTGTCCATGAGGCTGTGATTTTGTGTCTGCCCTGCCACACCGGAGGAGCCAAGAGGGGCGAGCAGCCCCGTGTCCACTGACTGCGCTATGAACACGCAAGATGTGCCCTACCCATTCGACGGACTGTTTCCAGGCTCGAAACAAGAAGGGAACTCTGGAACCCACTCCACCATGGATGAACCTTGAGGACGTTGTGCCGAGGGACAGAAGCCAGACGTGGAAAGACAAGGACTGTCTGATTTCCCTTCTGTGAGGTCCCTGGAGGACTCACGTTCCTAAAGATGGAAAATAGGTGGGGGGACACCAGGGCTGAGAGGGGAACGCAGGCTGCTGTTGAGTGGAGACAGAGTTTCAGTTTGGGAAGATGGAAGGTTCTAGAGTCGGGCCGTCTCATGGCAGGCATGTGCTCTGTGTCCCTGAGTGGCATGCTTTGTGGTGGCTAAAATGGTCAATGTTTTGATACATACATATGTGTATTTTACCACAATATAGGGAAAATGTCAAGAGTCGTATCTCATTACGAGTTCATTAAATCAGTGCAGTTCAAAAGAAAAGCGCGTCGCCATCCAGACAGCGTTGATGGCGCTCGCCAGCGGCCCGCATGGCCATTTTCTTTGCTTCTTTCTTGCTGACCCTCTGTGCTCGTCCTTAACGGCCACCTCCTTAGGGAATGGCCTGAGAATAAAGCCCAGGGCCTGGCCTGGCCCGGCGTGGGGAGACACTGCAGAAGTTAGGGGTCCTGGTGACATGGTTCCACCTGGAAAGCCCCAGCGGCACTCGGTCTGCTGCCCACGCGGCCAGGCCCGGAGACAAACTGGCAGTCAGGAGATGCACCAGAGCTGTGTGCCCCCCCGGGCCCAGTAATTCCAGACTCTTCGGGGACCTCCAGCTGTCTCGCTCTGCAGCTGACACCAACCTTTAGAGAACATGAAGCTCGGGGAATGGAATTAATTTCCTAAAATTGAATGTCATGTCGAGCAGTCACCTTGGGATCTCTTGCCGGGGCGGAAGGAGAGATAGTCGCTCGGTCTCGGCTCTCCCCACAGCCTGTTGCAGCGTGCTGCTCAAATCTTTAGTTCTGGGTGAGGCCAAAGAAGGTGCCTCCTCTGTAGGGTGCCTAATGCACCTGCTGAAAGACATCGTTTCTGCGACAGCCCCGAAACCAGAGAACATGGGATGGGATTTGTCTTAAGGCCTTGGAGGACTTGAAAATGACATGGTGCCTCTGGAAACCAATACGGAAACAGAGTTACAAAAGCATGGGGACCCTTCGGCCAAGCTGTCCTCCTTCTGGAAGTGTGCTCCCAAGAAAACAACCCAAGAGAAGCGAAAAGGCGTCTGTGCGGAGTCGCTCCCCGCAGTGAGGGGCTGGAGTCTGACAAACCAGAATGCACACGCCCGTCTAGCGAAGGGGGCACAACAAAGTGGACAAGGAGCCAGAGGAAGGCCAAGTTCAAGGCCGACCCGAACAGTCCTGCACAGAAGGGAAAATCGGGCGGGCGGGGCCCCAGACCCCCGTGGCGATGCTGCCCACGTGATATTTTCCTCCTAGAACGTTACTGGCTTAGTCACACTGTAGTTAAAATATGTCAGGAGCTCTGCTCCAGAGCGAAAACTTCAGGGATTAAGCCTGTATGTGCGTGTGTGTGAGTTCATGTTTTTTTTAAAAAAAACACAAAACTGGAGAACAGAGATCGTTAATGGAAAAGAGATAAGAAGGCAGCAAACAGAGGAGGTGTGCTCTGCACAGAAAGCCAGGGGATGGGCTGAGCCCAGGAAGGTGGAGGTGGCGGGGGAGGGGGTGGGGTCACGAAGCACTTCTCCCTCTTGTCAAAACTGGCTTTTGTGTTTCATGCTCTTATAACTTTTTTTTTTTAAGGTGAAAAAACAAGAAAGCTGCACCCAGTATGTATTTAGACTTCGGGCTTGGCTCACACTTCCCACCCTTGCCAGCTAGCCTCTGATCCCTCCTGGGGGAGGCTGGAGGCAGCCTATCCCTCCTGCCCACACCCCTTTCCCCATCCAGTGCAGGCCACTCTGTTGCCCTGGCCCCACCAGGCATCTGCGGGAGGGAGCGGAGTGGCAGGTGTAAGGGGCTGCTGGGTAGCTGGAGGGGCCTGGGGGCTGCTCTGGGCACAGGCCCACCCCCAACTGACTATACCCACCATCTATGTACCCCTCCACGCTAATGACATCTGCCTTCCTCACAGCTCTCCTCCCCAGACGTGTAAGCTCCTTGCCGAGAGGGGTGTCAGGGGGCTCCCTCCAGGCCTGAGCAGCCACCTCCTCTGCTCCTCGTTTTTCCCTGAATGCCTTGGACTGGTCATCACTCTGGGTGTCCCAGAGCACAGGGGGCTTGGGCAGGCTCATCTCTCAGGACCTCCCCGCTGGATCTGACATTCAAGAACTTTCTTTCTTTCTTTCTTTCTTTCTTTCTTTCTTTCTTTCTTTCTTTCTTTCTTTCTTAAGATTGTTTTATTTATTTGATAGAGAGAAACAGAGCTAGAGAGGGAACACAAGCAGAGGAAGTGAGGGAGGGAGAACAGGTTTCCCGCCGAGCAGGGAGCCCGATGAGGGGCTTGATCCTGGGACTCCAAGAACATGACCTGAACTGAAGGCAGCTGCCCAACGACTGAGCCACCTAGACGCCCCATTTGAGAACTTTAAAAGAGATGGATTAGGCCCGAGGGCAAATGACCTCCGTGTGGGCCACTCTGGACAGGTTGCCAAGGAAGGGCAGTGGGGGAGTGAGAAGGCAGAGGCTGTCCTAGGTCTTTGGGGAGCTGGGGAGGAAGCAGTGCTGAGTTCCCCATGGTGGGTTCCGATTTGCCGCCAAGCGTGGTCTCAGGGGACCCATGTCACAGCTCTCCCCCACCCCGCCACTCCCAGGAGACCCAGGCAGAGTGGGCGGAGGCCCCAGAAGGTGGCAGATACAGCTGTGTGCCTGAGGATCACAAAGCAGGGAGGCGAGGGTGGAGGGGGGATTTTCCAGTGGCCGTCCTATGACCTCAGGGTGACCAGCGTCCGTGGCTGCCAGGGTGACCAGCTCTGGGAACCACACCCTTGGCTCTGTTGGTAGCCTCTGCAGCCCTGAGGACCTTGAGGACCCCTGGACATGCCTGCCCCCCCATCACACAGCACTGTCACCCGGGCTCCCGGGGGGCCCTCCACCTCGCTCTGTCCTTGCAGCCCCGGCTCTAGGCGAGGCCACATCCTCTCACAGCCAGACCATGCTGCCTCCCAGGCGCCCACCCAGCTCTTTCCTCCTCTCTGGTCTGCTCAGAACTCAGACAGGCTGTCTAGATCCTCACTCTGACCGTACTGTTTCCCTGTACACAACCCCTGGGCTCCAGCAGCCTCCGGGTACAGCCTGTGGCCGTGGCCCCCAGCCTCTCTCCCTGGACTTGTGTCCCCCCCCTGACCTCCCGCTGGACCCCTCCTGGCTATGCCATCAGCTCCTCAGGCTGTCTTTATGTTCAGGACTTCACATCCCCAGCCTCACCCTCCACTGTCTGGCTACCTCCACCCGTCCTGAGGCTCAGCCGACCTGTCCTCTCCTCCGGGAAGCCCTCCCTGACCACCTCCCTCATAGGACTTCACATCCATGTGGACACAAACTCTCTCCTTGTGACCCCATCCTCACCCCAGTCTAAATGGGCTCCGTCCAGAGTGGTGGTCAGTGAAGGACGGAGGAGTCAACAGCTGTGAATAAATGAATGAGAGAAGGAGTGAACATACAGATGTGGGGCTAGGAGGGGCCTCTGCAGGCCCGGGGGCTGGGAAGGGGTGCAGCTCACCAGGCTGTCCTCCCCACCCCCTCCTGGTCACAGGGCCTCTGTCTGATTCATCTCCCAGTGTCTGGCTTCCTAGCAAAAGGCAGAACTGTGGTCCTAGGCGGCGGCAAGGCCAGGCTCAGCCCGCTCAGCCCCTCCCGCTCCGTGTGGTCTCGCAGGACTTATGAGTCGCCTCAGCCCTTGGGGGTGGGGGAAGGGCTGAGGCCAGAGGCTGGTGGGCACCAGCGGGGAGGGAGACCCTTGCATTGCTTCCCCAAGGCCCCAAGGGTGCTTGGGGTGGGGACCGCGTCCCCGGGGTGCTGACGCCACCCCGTGCCCCGCGTCTGTGGAACCCGTGAGCGCCTGAGCCGGCTTCGCATTAGTATTCCCTGTACAGACGCTTGCAAAGAAATGACTCACACACCGGTTGACTAATTTGAAAGTAAGCTGTTTTTGCTGCAAGTGGAAAGGTTCAGTGAATCTTAAAAACGAAGCGATGGAGATTCTATTCCTCGTTCTAGACCTTTCCTTCTGCAGGGAGGGTGGCTCTGCCACCAGATCTCTTTGGTTGGCTTCCCCGTAGCAGCCATGGCCGGGGCGGGGGGCAGCAGGGACAGGGTCCGACAGGACAGGCCCCGCTGTGTGTACCTGTTACATAAAACGCAGGCTTGGGGGCTGGGATCGGGGCCGGCTGCAGTTCTGCAGGGAAGACTGGGGCTCGGGCAAGCCCACCTGCCCCTCCTGTGGGCTGGGAGACTGCCAAGAGGGGGTCCATGTCCTTCACACGCCGGGGCTTATGGTTATGAGGGGCTCTTATCCCCCCACTTTACAGACAGGCAATGAAGAGGCACAGAGAGGGAGGTAATGCATCTGAGGTCACACAGCTGCTGTGGACAGAAGGTCCGATTACAAACCGGGCCATGGGCGGCAGCTGGTTTAGGTCCCACATACACCCACACACACCCCTACACACATATTCCGCCCCTGCCCCGAGGTTAGAGAGCAGAATGAGGGCCAGACCTTTTACCCTGAGGGGATGACATTTGCATTTGTCCTGGGGAGGGGGGACATGAGGGGACATACTGCAGGGAGCAGGGAGGCCCCAGGGTGTGCGTGTGTGCAGGTGGGGGAGGTGGAAAGCAGCAGGCAGCCCAGGCTGGGTGGTGGCGGAGAAGGGAGCAATGAGGTCAAGTTCAGGATATGCCTCCAAGATAGCTCCAACAGGACGCTGACATTAAATATGGAAGAGCCATAAAGCAGACTCCCCAGAGCTGCACTGAGTACCACACCCCCTTTAGGACCTCGTCTCCCCTGACCCAGCCCCTGCTCTAAGCTGTCCACCCTCGTGGGCCACCCACTTCCCTTCCTGGCTTCCCTCCTCGGCTGCTCTCTCCAGGCATATCGTCGTGGTAGCGGGGACCAGGGAAGCCCCAGGGGCCTGCCTGGGGCCACGCAGCGAGGGCCCCCCTTGGGCAGCTGCTCGGGCTGAGGGGTACGCTGGAGCCCCTGGGAGACTTGACCTCGGGCCCCGCCTTGGGCAGCTGCTCAGGCCGAGGGGTACGCTCGAGCCCCTGGGAGACCTGACCTCGGGAAGAGAAGTCACCGAGGTGGAGGAGGCCAGAGTGGGAATTGCCCAGCCCCCGGGCCCTCCAGCCACCGCGTGTGATGCCCTGTGTTCACCGAGCGACGCTGGGGAAGCAGGTCTAGGCTTCTGGGCCTCAGCCTAATCTGCAGTGGCCTCACCTTCCTGAGAAGCTCTTCCTCCCCAGCAGCAGAAGGATGGGCAGAAAATTGAAAAACATAGCCAAACTAGTGTATTACTTTCCTAGAGCCCCCTCCTCCCCTCCGCGGAAACACAAGCCAGAGATAACGCTCTCCCAAATAGGTTTTACCGAAGTCAACCCATTACAAGTGCGGACAAGCTTGGAGATAACAGAAGCCTCTGAGTTCTTAATACCTTGTCTGGCACGCGGAAGGAATAAATGAGGAACGGAGCAAGACAGCCCAGACTGCAAATACTCCACCGCGGCCTTCGGCCATCCGTCAGCCCCCGCGCCGCAGCCAGTGTCGCCAGCCCTGGGTTCGGGAAGTATGGTCGCTACAGGGATGGAGCTGAATGCATTCTTTCAAAAATAGACCTGCTTAAAATTCATTAACTTAGACAACTCCACCAGAGGAAGCAATCAATTCCCTGAACTCTGTGATCATGCTTCTCCCAGGGATCTCTTCCTCGGTGTCGGTTAAGCTAATAAAGACTGTTTGGGTCCCATGGAAGGAGAGAGGCAAGAAGTCTAGCCTTGACATTCTGCAGCCGGCTCGGACCCAATCACTGCCCCACGTGTCCGTCTGTGGAGTGAGTCACTCGTCACGCCGACCGGGGTCGGGGGCCTGCTCGGCCCCTGCCAGCAACCGAGAAACGGTCTCGCACACTAGGAGCCACAGTTGAGTGGGGAGATGCAGGGACAAACGTCTGGGCTCCCTCTCGGTGAGCTCATCCTGCACGGGGCTGTAAATCCCACTCACTAGCAGACAGGTCTGGAATTTATAGTTGCAGCCAGGAACTCCCCACTGAACCCCAGACCCCACTATCCCATTCTCCATGTCCCCTGGCAGATCGAATGGTTGTCCTAAAACCACTTTGTCTGAGCACGGCCAGACCTATCTCAGGTCCTTCCAGCAGTTCAGGCCAGAGACAGGGAGCCCTCCGGGATTCCTCTCTTCACCTCAACCACATATCCAGCCCCATCTGGGGGCCTGTGGGACCTGCCGTCCAAAAGCAGCCAGATTCCAGTTGTGTTTCCAGGCCTGCGTGGGTGCTGGGCGGAGCTGGCCCCAGCTGTGTGGGTGCTGGGTGGGTGCTGGGTGGAGCTGGCCCCAGCTGTGCCAGTAGAACCTGGATGACTGTGGAAACTCCGCCTGCTTCAACCCATGCCCCTCCCCCAATCTCAATCTGACAGCTGGAGAAATCCTGTTCACAGGTAAGCCACACCAGCTCTCCTTGGCCCAAACCCTGCCAAAGGCTCCTGCATCACCTAAGACCTTACGAAGCCCTCCAGAGTCCCCACGCTGCCCTGGCCTGGCCTCCTATCACTCTCTACTTCCCTCCGCTGCAGCCACACTCCTGCCCCAGGGCCTTTGCACTTGCTAGCCTCCACGTAGAGCTTTTCCCCCAGATGGCCCATTGGTCTGTACTCAGAAGTAACACTTCCATTGTCACCTTGTCTGAAAGGGTTTCTTTCCCTTGGCACTTTCCACCCTCTGTTTGACTCCTGCATCGTGTTTGCCGTCATTGGTCTGACCAACAGAACGCACGAGCCATAGAACCGAAGGGGCACATACTGTATGGTCACCGTGAGTGTGGCGGACCTCACCTGGGACATGACGGGGCTCAGGAAGTGTGCAGTCAGTGCACAGATGAGTGAAACTTGCCTCTCCTTCCACAAGGCTGGCCCCATCCCCTCCTTCAGGCTTCCGTTACAGAGTCAAGTGCTCAGTTCCCTTCGGAAACTTCTGGTGGTGGCTTTTCTACTGGAGCACAGCCCTTCTCCCATCTGGTAAGCCAGACCCTGGTCCCCATCTGACCCATCTGTACCTGCGGCATCTGCCCCTCATAATGGATGGTGCGGACCAGGGCTCGGTCAACCTCCCATTCTCTATACCCTGGCCACATCAGCCCCTGCCCCAAGCTTCCCTTCTGGAACCTTCCATTCAACTATTCCCTTTCCAACCGCCTGTACCTCTGGACACCCCACAGTTGTCCCTGGGAAACCTCAGCTCACCACTGAAACCTCTTTTTCTCTCCCACACCCTCCCGACCCGCTTCCTCAGGGTCGGCCCCACCCCATGGCCCTGATGGAGATCTGGGGACTCCTGGTGCCTCCCTACCCACTGCCCTGCTCCTGCTTCCCGCTGCTCCTTCCCCTAGAATCTCAGACCACAGCTGCTTCTTTGCCCCCATCTGCCCAGCCTACAAACCCCACCGCAGGGCTGGGCATTGAGCTTGTGGGAGGGGGAACTGCTGGAGTAATGAGGTGCCACTTATGCTTTCAAAGCCCCCCATTAAGATGAGCAGAAGTGCAGTACAAGCCCAGGGCAGCTGCAGCAAACTTGGAAGCTTCTAGGCTGCGTGCCCTGTGCTCTCTGTGGATACGACTCCATTTGATTCACTCAACAAACATTTATCCAGCTCATGCCGGCAGCCGTGCTAGGGACCAGCCCCCTGGGAGGCGCCCCTCTGCAACTCCCTGCCCCACTCTCCTCCCTGTCCCTCCAGCCTGCTCCTCCTTCTGGAGGTTCCACATGAGACTCCTGCCACGCTGGGTCTCTCGGGTTTTACATCCTGCTGCCCCGGTCGCACCCCGCTCCGGACATCCGTGGTGGAAGCTGCGACCAGAGAAGCGGTGGCCACACAGCCACGTCCAGTGAGAGGGCATTGCCCAGGGAAAATGCTCGCCTGGGGCCCGGGGCTGGGCGGAGGTGGGGGCGGGGTCCCGGGGCAGCAGCAATCACGGTAGTCCCACAGTTGTGACCACCTCCCACCCTGCACTGAGATGAGGCCAGGAATGAGCACATGACTGATAG
Organism: Spilogale gracilis; assembly: GCA_004023965.1. NCBI lineage: Eukaryota > Metazoa > Chordata > Mammalia > Carnivora > Mephitidae > Spilogale > Spilogale gracilis. The sequence goes on from PITA01010120.1 coordinate 16,159, forward strand.
CAGACGGGCCAGGACGCAGCACGAGGACTAGGGCATCGTTTTGGACCCGCTCTAGGCGCTCCTGGAGGGAGCCCCTCTTCCTCTCTGCTCCCCTCCCCCAGGGGGCTAACTACAAGTTGTAATAATAACGCGAACCAGCCCCGACCTCATGCTTTCCTACAGTCCGGCGCCCACCCAGGCCCATTTGCAGGGATCTCCCCAGAGCCTTCCTTTGTCCATTTTACAGATGGGGAAATGGAGACACAGAGAGGCTTAGTTCCTGGGACAGTCACACTGCAAGTGCGTACCAGAGCCAGAGTTCGTACTCTGGGAGAAAGTAGCCCACAGATGTCTGCGGTGTTAAGTGGACTGACATGCTGAAATCGTCCCCACAGGCCTCTGACAAGGGGAGTGGCCGACTGGAGCTGAGCCCTGGGTCCCTGGTGCTGGGGCCTGGGGGGCAGGTGGCTCTCTTCTTCCCAGCCTGACCCTTGGCCAGATGATAAGGAGAAGTGCATTTGCTTAGCTCCCTGGGCCAGGCGCATTTATCAAATACAAACCGAAGACCTAAGCCTGGGGATTCAGGGACAGTTTAGGCCCGGGCCTGTCCTCCCCAATGCGGATGCCGCCTGCCACCCAGCCGGAAGGATGTTTAGAAGCAGCAGCGCAAGAAGCAGGTGGTGGGAGTCGTGCCCCTGGTCCCCAGGGTTGGGGGCGGCAAGATCATGAGGAGGGTCCTACCTTTAGACATTTCAGTAGCATCTATACTCCCTTAAAAGCTCACACGGGTGAAAAATCCCGGTCCTCTTAGTTTACCACCCAGTATCTGTCGCATTGACATGTCTGCGTAGACATAGGCATAAACCCAACACCAAAAGGCCGAAAAGAAGGGCCGAGATCACCAGCATCCCTTTGACCCGACATCATGCCAAGTCCCGCATGGACTGGTGAGTTGAGTTAGTGGTATTAATGGAGGGACTGTGTTTCAGCTCGGCCACCTGTTAGTGACACATCTCTCGTCCCCAGAGACGGACTCACCTTGAAGGCAGTGGTCGTGGAGCTGCCCTGTGATCGTTCTTGCCTGCTGCACCCGGAGCCCAGCGCTCTCTCTGTTCCCAGCAAAACCCTCCGGTGCTGCTCCTTGCCAACGCACGTGTGCGACGGGCCTGCAAATGTCACCACCGGGGGCTGCTTTCTTGCCATTTCTTGGTGGAGAAACCACCTAGGTTTTACCACGTACTGAGTTCACTTTTTAAACTGGAAACCCAAGAACACCCTCCATCGTCAGGGGCCCAGGGCTAACTACGGGTTTGGCTGGGTTTGTGCCGGGGAGAAACGGCCCTGGTAAGAGCCCGCACCGAGCCAGCGCCTTCCAGGTGCCATGGGGACCGGGCTCGCCGAGTTCCACGGGCATCCCATTGGTGAGGGACCATATTTCTTTTTTTTATTGAAGTGAAATTCACATAACATAGAAGGAATCCTTTTTTGATGGCACTCGGCATGTTCAGTGTTGCACAACATGACCTTGAACTTAGTTCCCAAACATTTTTATCCCCACCAGAGGAGACCCCCCGTGCAGGAAGCAGGGGGTCTCGGTGCCCTTCCCCGGCCCCTGACAAGCACCACTGCTTGCTGTCCCTACAACTTTGCTTCTTTTTTTTTTTTTTTTTTTTTTAAAGATTTTATTTATTTGACAGCGAGAAACACAGCGAGAGAGGGAACACAAGTAGGGGAGTGAGAGAGGGAGAAGCAGGCTTCCCGCTGAGCAGGGAGCCTGATATGGGGCTCGATCCCGGGTCTCCGGGATCATGACCTGAGCCGAAGGCAGTTGCTTAACCAACTGAGCCACCCAGGCGCCCCTACAACTTTGCTTCTTCCAGATGCTTCGAACAATTGGAATCATACAGCGTGAGAGCTTTGGTGCCGGGTTTCTTTGGCTCATCGTGTTCTCATGTTCCATCCATGGCATGATTCAGGCTTCTGTTCGTTCCTTCTCATGGCTGAGCCGTATTTCATTGTGGGGAATAACCACGTTTTGCTCATCGGCCATCTGTCGGTGGGCACCTGCGTTCTTTCCACCTTTTTGGCTGCCGTGGGCATTCGTGTGCATGGACTAGTTTAAGGGGTTAGGTATCATCCCAACCCACAGATGAGGACACTGAGACCCCCTCCCCCCAGCCCAGACCTGCCAGAGCCTGAGTTAGGGCCTTGGGGATCACTGGGGAGAGGGGTTCATGACCACATGAATGAGTCCTCTCCAAATATGCTACGTATCTATCCTGCTTCAGTAGTTCCATCCACACTCCCGGTTTTCGATCCGTGATCCTTCGGATCCTCCGGTCGAAGCACCATTTAAGATTTAGAGAACTTTAAGAAGGTAAAGCAGAAATGTTTGTAGCATCTCCGGACCCCTCTTGTCAGTGCCCCTGTGTCATGTATGTGTCTCACCGTAGGGACGAAGGCCTGACCCTCAGACAGTGGATGTGGGCTAGCGCTGGAGACCATCCTGGCCACAGCAGGACGGGAGGCATGGCCATCCCAAGCACCCCAGGGCTCGGGGACCTGTGCCAAGTCCCAGTGCCTGGCCCAGATGCAAGCCAGGGAGTCCACAGTTAGGTCTGGGGAAGGAACACGTGCCAGGAGGTGGAAGGGGGTCTCCTTTAAGCAAGTGTAGCAGATGCTGCCCGTTGGCAGCAAGGCCTGGGCACAGCATGGTAAAAAGGGCTCCTCGTGCTCCAGGCCGATGGGCTTCTAATGATTATCCCCCATTATTAGTATTTCCTACTTGGAGAAAATGAGGCACCAAGCATGTAGCTTGCCTAAGATCACACAGCTTGGGCTCAGTGGCAGAGATGGGATGAGGCAGCTGGGAAGAAAGAGAAGAGGTTCTGGGGGAACCCCAAATCCAGAAGACATGGGATCTCAAAAACAACAAACCTGTTTTTCAGAAGCCAAGTGAGCTGTGCGGGCGCAGGCCTGTGACCAGAGGTCTGGCTCCTTGCTCGAGCCGCCCGGCCGCCCAGAGCTAAAGCACCAGGCGCCGTCCAACCAGAAGGCTGGGCGCCCCCACCCCACACAAGAGCCCAGGCATCCAGTGGCTCCGAACTTCGACCTTCGCTGAGGCCCAGGAGGGGGGAAAGGCGAAAGCAAGATGGCACCACATCCTCTGGCTCAGCATGACCTTCTCCCGCCTCGGCAAGAGCCACGTGTCCCCCATGGCCTGCTTTGTTCTGCTAACAGCTTTACTGGGCCAGAATTTATACATATAATGATCGCCCATTGTAAGTGTGTAATTCACTAGCGCTTTAGTAAATTTGCAGATTTGTACAACCATCACCAAGATCTAATTTTAGAGCATTTCTACCATTGAAAAGAAGCCTCATGCCCTCCTAATCTGCCTTTTGTATCTTCACTGCAGGAGAAATGTCCCCACTCCGAGAATAATGTTGGACCCTCACCCAGCACGTGATCCCCCACCAGCTCTGAGGCCTGTCCAAGGACACGGCAGCACTGTGGGTCAGGCCCGCTTACAGCCGTGGGAGCAGAGAGAGAGCGCCACCGAGGGGTGTGTTCCTGTCCTAACCCCCAAATCTGTGACTGTGACCTTATCGGGGAACAGGGTCTTCGCAGTTGTTGGTAAGGCGAGGATTCCAGGCTGAAATCATCCTGGATTCTTCAGTGGGGCCCAGAATGCAGGGGCAAGCATGGGAAGAAAGGAAGATCACCCCAATGAGCAAAGCAGAGGCTGTTTGTTCGGCACTTGCTCAAATGGGGCGTCAGCCAGCCCTGCTCTCTCGTACCGCACAGGTGCGCCCCCACGGAGCCGGGCTGGGGAAGCTGGACGGGGCTCACCGGGAGTGGGGTGTCCTGTGTGATCATCAGGGGGCAGAGGGGGTTTCTCTGGTCGGTGCTAAAGTGTAGGGGCACACACATTAGGGCAGCTGTGAGTTCCTGATCGCGTCCTGGCCACTCGGAACTGACTGCCGTGGAAGTCACCGTCCAGCTTCCTGGGTGGTCCCTGGGGGTGGCCTTCCGGGGTCCGGCAGGTCTGACTCACAGCAGCCTGGCTTCCTGGGCTGTTCGCTGGAGAGAAAGCGTTGGTCTCCTGGGCAGAGTGCTGCAGGCTGTGGCTCAGGGCTCTGTGTCTATATGGGGTCTGGCCACTGTCCCTTAGTACATTCGGTCTGTCCCAGGTGTCCTCAGGAGAGGCCAAGTGCGAAGGGCAGAGAGGAAGGCAAGCAGCCCCCGGCAAGGATGCCGGAAACCTCTAGAAGAAACTGGAAGAGCAGGAAGGGTCCTCCCCGCGGCCTTCGGACCGAGCGCGGCCCCACACACACTTTGATATTTGAACTTCTGGCCTCCAGAAACGTTGAAGAATACATTTCTTGCAGTCTCCGTTGCTTGCGGCCCCCCAGTTTGTGGCGATCGGTCAAGGCGAGCATGGGAAATGAACATGCTTGTCGCTACGGTGACACAGACTGGGGTTTGTGCCAAAGGCGGGGTGGGGGTTCTCGGCCATCCTGCCAAGGTTGAGGCGGGCAGAGGTGGGCGGGAGCAGCAGAAGGGGCTCAGACAGAGACAGGACACAAGGCTCTGTGCTGGTCTGAAGTCTTACCGTCTGTTTGTTCATTCCTTCAATATTTGCTCAGATCCCAAGATGACTTTGATGGCTTGTGGGTCAAAGGTCGGAGTGTTGCGCCAGACCAGGCTTGTCCTTCAGGCCCAGCCTGGGCCCCGTCAGAGCCCCTCAACCCCCCAGGGCATTGCCTTCAGCCTAGACACCTGCCAAAGCCCCTTCCAGAAGGGGCTGAAACTCCAGAACTGTAGGCCCCCCTCAGAGCCAATACCCTACGAAATGAGGAGAACTCCGGCTAGTATTGTGACATTGTGACAGGCTTGTTTTATTCTTCCCCACCTCTGTTCCAGAACGGCTTTAAAGTGGCTTATGGAGTGATACCCAAACATCAAGTTGATTTGAAGGAGGCTGGGCCTCGAAGAGTCAGGGCAGAGGGACGGGAGCCAGCACCCAGAGGCCCGTGTGAAGACCAATGTAGATCCCCCCATGGGCAGGTCATGGGGCAGGTGCTGAGCTTCCTAGCAGCCAGAGGGAAGAGGGGTCCCAGGTGGTGTGAGGTACCAGCAAAGCAAGGGCTTGGCTGTGTCCTGGAGCAGGTCCCCAGACAATGGCACAGTCACAACTGTTTGGGGCTAAACCCCTAGGCTGACCCCTTTCTCTGCTTGCTGGCCAGGTCTGGCCTGTGGGTTGGGGGGATGGTCTGGTTTTGTTGGTCGCTGTCTTTTCCTTTGGAGAGCTCTCTCTGCCCATCTGGGTGGCCCACCTCTCCTTCAGGGGGCAAGGATGTGATCTAAGAGACCCATCAGAGTCCGGCTGGGAATTATTCTGCCCTGGAGGAGAGAGGGAAGACTTCCATGCCCTAGACAGTCACAAGTTATGGTGACAACATAAGTGGGAGGGAGCTGCCCCATCTTCCAGGACACCCAGAGGGGGCCATGGGCTTCAAGAAAGAACAAGGCCAGGGTGGACAGGGTTGAACAGAAAGGAAAGGCAGTTAGGTAAAGACAGAGCCCCGTTGACATCCCTCCTACTCCTGGATCCTGCCATGCCTGACATCCTGATGTCTTCTCCCAGACCTCTCGGTGACATGGGCCGACAAAGTCCTCACAAAGTGCTTTGTACAGATTGTGAGGAACGATTTGGGCTCATAGCAGTGTCTACCATGGGAAGGACGGAGGAGGGGAATGGTGTTTTGGGGTGACTGCTAACTCCCGTTTCTCTCTCCTGGGACTTTCATGGCCTTTGGGGCCCAGCTGTGCTCCCTGGACTTGGGGTCCAGTGTCTCTCACTGACCCCACCCCATGACCAATGGGGCTGATAGTGGTGGGCGAGCAGGTGGGGGGCCAGCCCTGTACCGGTGGGTGTGGGGGAGGAGTCTGGAGTAAGGATCAGGACGGACAGGTGCCGATGCATGTGAGAGACCATTGACACCCACTAGGACAAAAATAAGACCATGGTTTATTTCTTTTTCCTTGGAAAATATTTTGTTTCTTTAGCAGGACACAGAGGAGGAGATAATCAAGATATTTTTAAGGCCTTAACGTTTTGTTTTTAGCCCTCTGTGCTCCTTCCTCCCAGAACAGGGTCTCTCAATCCTGGCTCTGTTGACCTTTGGGACTAGATCGTTCTTGGTTGTGGGGGCTGTGCTGGGCCTCCCAGTGGCCTTGTCCTGGGGGTGCCAGGCGCCTACTTCCCCACTTCCCTTTGGATGTCTCCAGGCATTGCTGAACGTCGCCCGGAGGGGACAAAATCACTTGGGTTCAGCAGCATCTCCCAGGGCCTTGTGTTTCCACGGTTCCCGCATAGGAAGACACAACACAGCCCAAAAGAGGGAGGAAAGGGGTGAATTTTTTTGAGGGATTTTTTTTTATCGTAGTCAAATATACATAACACAAAATGCACCATTTTAACACTTCAAAAGAGCTCTCTTCAGTGGTATGAGATGCATTCACAGTGTGGGTGGCCATCTCCAGCATCCATTTCCAGAACTCTGTCATCGTCCCAAACAGAAGCTTCGGACCTGTACAAAAGTGCCCAACCTTGGGCACCTCCCCCGCCCAGCCCGTTCTACTTCTGTCTCTGTGGATCTGACCACTCCGGGGACCCCATCCAAGTGGAAACCAGGCAGGCTTTGTCCTGGGGGCTGGCTTACTTCCCTCGGTGTAACGTCCTCGAGGTGCGTCCCTGTCCCAGCAGGTGTCAGCCTCCCCTTCCTTCGTAAGGCTGAATGACGTTCCTGGTGTGAACAGACCACGTGCTGTCCCATTCATCCACAGATGGCCGTTGGGGCTGCCTCTGCCTCCAGGCTACCGTGAATAACAGGGG
>PITA01010120.1:23138-73797 GCA_004023965.1 Spilogale gracilis
CCAACGGGATGGGTCCTCAGGAGAGCTGAATCGTAGGAAAACAAAGTCCTTCTCACCTGGCTGAGCTTTGTACCATTACCCTGGGCCCCAGATTCTCCACCGTGGAGCGTGACCATGGTATTTTTAGCCTGGAAATATTTGCAGGATGGGAGTTACCCAACACCTACGTGGACCATAAAGTAATTTCCATCAGGCAGCTGTGGAGCACCTCGCTTGGGGCCCTGTGAGTGCCTGGAGTCCTCCAAGATCAACACGGCCCCCAAGGCCCGCCAAGGCCCAGAACAAGGAGGGCTGCTGTCTGGGGCAGATGGATGGCCGTCAGAAGCCACGCACCGTGGCTGTGGAACAAGGCCCGCAGTCAGCCACCCGTCTGTAGGCCCCTTTCTTGGTGGTGGTCAGTGGCGGGACCCGGTGTGTGGGAGGGATGGAGAAAGGCTGTCTGTCTGTCTGATGGGCCCATGCGGCCCGCGGCGGGACTTCAGCGGCCCCCACACAAGGGAGCTGGTCTCTGACAATCACGGACCACCCCCTAAGGTGTTGTCGGTCGTCTACACAACTTTCTCAGAGCCCTCGGGGGAGGGAGGCTGTGTGCTGCTCCTCCTTGCAGAGGAGGAATCTGGGCTCCGAGGGAGCACGGCCCCATCAGCGGGGTCCTCAGGGGAGGCAGCGGCCCCATTCCGGGGAGAGGCTGATGACGGACTAAGTGCCCCATAGACTAAGTCCCCCACTGACTGGCCCTGGCCCCGCCCCAGCCTTCTTGTCCCTGGACACATGGGACCTTCTGTCAGGACAAGGCCCTTGTGGGATGCCTGGCGAGAGGTACGGGCGTGCAGGAAGTGTCGCCCAGAGGTGACGCTGGGGCCTACCATCACCAAGGCCACAGGGGGTGGGGGGCTGCTGTGGGGTTGACACAGAGGGCGGCATCTGCGTGGGTCTTCCAGAGAAGAAAGATTCTGGCGATTTTCCAGAGCCAGGCTCCGCCAGGGAGCGGCGCCGAGGGTCACGGGTGGACACGGAATTCCCTGGGAGACCCGACGCCTGTCCCACCGGGCGCCCCCTCTGGTGACCGTCTCCTGATGCGGCCTCCGCAGTTCTAAGGCTCAAAGGGAACCCCGGGGGCCGGGCAAACGTCTCCCCTGGAGTCCAGGTGTGTGAGAGCCGGGGCAGGTGGTGGAACGGCAGTCCTGATCCCGCTCAAGGGGGCACTGACCCCGGCCCCGGCGCCAGCCACCTGAAAGTGGACGCGAGATGCCGAGGGCTGGCTGGGCACTGTGACGACGTCGTTGGTCTGGAAGGACTTCAGGGGTCTGGGCCCGTGCCCACAGCGGGGCTTTCCTCACCACAATGCGAACGCACACCGTGGGTCGCGTCTGTTTAAAGGGACCCGGCAGGGACCCTAGGGTGCCTGAGCAGCCCTCCAGCTCTGGCGCCCTCACTGTCTGTGACACCTACCCTGAGAGGCAGGGGGGAGGCTGGGAGATACTGTTGGCAGGGGTGGAGCTCCCCCGGCCTTCCAGAATTCCCCGAGGTCCTGAGAGAACAGACAATGGAGGAAGGGATGAGACTCTCTTTCCTCTTACACAACATGGGGACCAAGAGAGCCACGGATGTGATGCCTGGTGGATGCCCCCGCTGAGGTTGGGCCCGTCCTCCTTCCTAGGAAGTGGGAACCGACCCGTGGCCTGCTCACTGGTGGGATGGCCGTGGGTGTCCGAGGACCTACGGGGCTTTGTTGGCGGGCAAGAGCTAGACGAAGCATGGAGGTGGTTGGTCACTGAGAAAGTGCATTTGGGAGACACCTGGAGTAGGTGAGGGAGAGAGCTGTGTGGGGCCTGGCACAGGACACTCAGCAAGGGGGGCACCGCGCGGAGGCTGTGCAAAGGCCCAGGGGTAGGCGCCTGCCTGCTGTCTGAGCTACAGCGAGGAGCCAGTGTGGCCGGAGGGCAGAAAGAAAGGCGAGAAGGGCTGTGACAGGGAAGAGCCAGACTTCGCAGGGCCCTGCTCTGTTCCCGGCCCGAGAGACACAGGGAGACTGGCCAGATGCCGCCACTTTGGGGCAGGCGAGAAGCTGGAGGGCTTTCCGGACGCGTTTTGGAAATCAAACCCACATGACTTGTTGATAGCTTAGATGTGAGGTGTGAGAGAAGGAGAGGGGTCAGCATGCCTCCAAGGTTTCTGGCTGGAGCACAGGGAGCACACAGGCGACTGCCTGCGCTGTGGGCCCGTGAAGGTGATGAGGGGATAGTGGAGACGGGGGGGTGGCCGGGCTGCTGAGTCGGCCTCCGGCTTCCTAGGCAATGGCAGCCCCCAGGGCTTGAGTTTGCACAATGCCCCCCCCCCCGACTCCCAGACTGAGAGGAACTGAGGCCAGGGGGTGGGGGCCGGAGGCCTCAGAGTCCAAAGAGAGGGAGGACAGGATCCACCTGTGGGCAGCCAGCAGCCCGGGGGCCCTGAAGGCCTCACCTTCTAGAACGGTGAAGCCCTGGAACATATCATCATGTATGAAAAATTGGCCGATGAAGCTCAAAATGTCTCCTCTCCGTAAACGTGGCTGTGCGCTCACACACACACACACACACGCACACACACACGCACGCGCGCGCACACACACGCACACTCTCACATTGGGGTCAGGCAAAGATTACTATCCACAAGGTCATTGGTGACTTGCATTTTTCTCTTTATACTTGTCTCTCTAAGTTTTCTAAAATAAATACATATGACTTGTAGCAGGCCCCCCCCCAAAGCCCTTCTTGGTTTCCCCTTAAAAGATCTCCATCATCTTAGACACAGAGATTCTACTTTGGAAAAACGATTTGAGGGGTGTCTGGGTGGCTCAGCTGGTGAAGCGTCTACCTTTGTTTGGCTCAGGTTGTGATCTCGGGGTCCTGGGATGGAGCCCCATATCCCACTCCCTGCTCAGCAGGGAGTCTGCTTCGCTCTTTCCCACTCCCTCTTCCCCTGCTTGTGTTCCCTCTCTAGCTGTGTTTCTCTCTGTCAAATAAATAAATAACATCTTTAAAAAAAAAGAAAAGAGAAGGAAACGAAAAAAGGAAAAGAAAGCAAGAAAGCCTCTGCCAATTGGTAACCGTGGATACTGTGTCTGTCACATTTATATAAACAGGGAAATATTTCTGCAGGAGAACTGACAAGAAATAAGATCACAGATGACGTCACACCCCTGGCATGCAAAACAAAATCCAAGGGAAATGAACAGAAAAAAGACTGGAAGGAAATGTCCTGTGGATATCGTCTGTGGAGAGAAATTACAGATGACTTGAATTTCCTCTGAATTTTCAGACTTTTCCCCCATTGTCTTTAAACAGTGTGCATTGCCTCGTGCAGTCCTCAAAGCCCACCCAACACCAGCCTCCTTGCACATGCTCCCCACCCCCTGTCCTCCTGCTTGAGGTGCCGTGTCTCGTCCATGTTGATGTCCAACTGGGAGAAAGGAAGGGTCTGCATTCGTCCTTCCTGTCCTCTGGGATCTCAGTCCAGAGGGACAACAGAAGAGCCAGAGGGAGCACCCGCCATCCATGCTGCCCCTGGGGGCACCGAGTGCACACCGGGCAGGCCCTGGGACACAGCGGAGAGTGCCAGAGCCAGGAATGCCACTGGCTGGGCCCAGCGCCACCCCCTTCTCTGCCCTCACCTGGTCACCTGGTCCAGAGCGCCCCGGAGGTGTGAGCGGGCGTCAGTTACTGGCCACGGCCTCTGGGTGGCTCCACCTGCCCTAGGCTCAGCAACTGTCCCCAAGTCCTGCCTCGTCCTGCCTCTTACCCTCCCAGCTGCCTCCTTCCCGGAATGGAATGTCTGTCGTCCCTGCCAGCGGCCGCTGAAGACCAGAGAGAGCCAAGGGGCTGGGGAGGCCTGCAGAAGTCTCTGTCCTTGTTCTAGTCAGCGTGGCCCGGGAGGGGCATAAGATGACCTTTGTGAGCCCCAAATCCCAGCGTGTTGGGAACAGAACTAGGTGAGAGATAAAGCTCACTTGGGCTCAGAGAAGATCAAAGATCTGGGACGTGTGTCATCTGCGGGTCTGGATAAAGGTGGGGAGGCCCTGACCACTTTGGGGGTGGGCAGGGCAGCTCCCTGGCCAGAGTCCGGGGACCAGGCAGGAGGCTCTTCTCTCCCTCCTTCCCCCTCCCTCCCTACCTCACAGATCCGGTGGCCTCTGACTTCTCTTCTTGGGCTCTCCAGCTCTCCCACACATCCGGGTGCATCTGAGACCTGCCTGGGTGCCCCCCTGCCCTTGTGCGCCCCTTCAGCCAGGGTGGCCGGACCTTAGACCGTCATGACACCAGGGGAGCCATTTGGCCCGGCTTTGTAGCAGCATGGTGGGAAGTTTTATTGACCAGGCCCTGCAGTCTGGATTTTGTCTAGCGCAGCTGTCTGTGCTTGCTCCCAAGAGGGGTGAGAACATCCAGCCACCTGGCTGAGCTTTGCTGGGAACGGACGTCAGGAGCAGGGACTGGAAGGCAGTGGGCCGCCATGGGGGCTTGGCAGGGGGAGAACGGCTTCAGGGGGCCCTGGGCTGCCTTCCCGCGAGGCATAGTTGCAGACCGCGTGATCGGAGAGAGAAAGACCTCTGTTGTCACTGACCCCCGCTGGAGCCGGCCAGGCCTGCCAAGCCCTGGGCCGCACCCCCCTCCCACCCTGGACGCATGCAAGGCCCACAGGAGCTGCCCCTTGCCGGAAGGGGCTGGGGAACGGGCCACCAGGAAGAGAGAATCCGGTGTCTTGTCTTCCTAATGCCCGTGCAATGAGGTGTGAAATGCTGTGTTTCCGAAATTTGTTATCAGCCACACTCCCTGTCCTCGCGCGCGGGCTGCATTGAGAAAATTCGGGAGAATGAGTGTTCTTCCTGCGACACAAGTTATGACACGCTTATGGCTCCATGGCTGGGAGAGCTCGACCGAGGGGGTGTGTCACTCTGGAGCGAGCCTTTATTACACTGAAAACGATAACGAATATCCGCCCCTCACCTGTTTTCATGAATAACAGCTCTGTTCTTGTCTTTTTGCCACGTGTACCGCACTCCCCCCAGCCAGGGAGGAGCCCAGGGTGCCCCGCGCCCCGCCCGCGCGCCCACCTGGCAGGGCCCCCGCCCCCGCCTCCTCCGCCTGGACGCCGGCAGGGGGCGGTGCGGGCCCACCTGGAGCGGTGGTGGCCAGCGGGGCAGGTGGCCTGCCCTTCAGGGGCCGTGGGGGGCCGGAGCCGGGGTGGGGCCGGGGCTAGACGTGGAGCGAGGGGAGTCAAGCCTTCTGGAAACTTCCAGGCTTTTACCTCCTTCCGGATTCCTCCAGCCATGCTTGAACCTTAGCCAAGTGCCGACCTCCCTGGCTAGCCCTATCTTTTCCTCTTTCTTAGAGGAAAAGCAGGGCTGTGGGCGCGAGCGTCTGCAGGGGAGCAGAGGAGGGGCACCAGAGGGGGCCCAGGGCAGAAATCAGCTCTGTTTCTACTCTGGGCTGCTGGCTGCAGCCCCTCCTCTGGGTCCCAGGCCAGGTCCCCCTCTGCTCTCCTCCCCTTCCCTTGGGTCCCAGCAGTGGCCTCATGGCTGTGCCCTCTCTCCCCACTCCCACAGTGGTCCCTGGAACTTTTTAAGGCTCTGACCTTGTTCTCTCCCTTCTCAGGGCCTGTCTGAGGCTACCGCCCAACACTGCCCAGCGGCCTGGCATTCGGGACCCTGACTGGGCAGCCCCTCCGACCTTCAGCCTCAGGGACAGCTGCTCCCCTCACTCCACTGGGTCTCTGACAAGGCTCCCAAAATAGCCAGGCACGTTGGCGCCCTGGCCCTCCCTGGCTGGAGCTTGTCATGATGCTGGGAAGGCCCCCCCTCCCCTGCATTTGGCAAACTCCTTTGTACCCTTCAAGGCCCATCCCCAAGGTCACCTCCAATGGGAAGCCTTCCAAAGAAAGGCTCTCAGGCCTTGCCTAGGCCACCTTGGCATGCTGGCAGACCGGCCAGAGGGAGAGGGCTTCCCGCCCAGCTCGGGACTGTGCCATGCTGGGGACTTTGGGTCAGACGTGACTTCCTGGTCCTTTGCTGGGCACTCTGGGCCAAGTGGACTTCGAGGCTGGTCCTGATGTCATTTCCACCTTGTGGGGCAGGACTCTGAGGCTCAGAGGGGAGTTAGCAGCTTGCCCAGCCCCCACAATCTGTTGGTTTATCTGGGCTTTTCTGTGCCATAGCCCTCCCTTTACGCAGTCCCACTTCCTCTGGCAACGGGGAGCTCACTTTCCTGGGCCACGCCGAGGACAGACTTGGCTGGAGGGAATCTGGACAAGGGGTCCCAGTCTGGCTATCGGAGGCCCCTGGGAGAAGGTCCAAACTTGGCCCCCAGTTCTGCTTTGCTGGTGAACATGCTGCCCCCCCCCCCACCCAGAGGCCCATGGATAAAGGGCCAGTCCAGCCTTTGTGTTTTATCTTGCGGGATGGGCTTGCATTTTGACAAGTGACGGGGTCGAGGAAGGGCCCTCCCATGGCAAGACCAGCACAGACTAAGGTCCGACGGTGGGACCTCACGGGTGTGTGGGCAGCAGAGAGCAGCCGGCGGTCAGCACTGCGATGGCATCAGGACAGAAAGGCTGGCCGGCCTTGGGAGGGACCTGGGAGGGGAGTGGGAGCCGTCACCGCCAGCCTGGGTTGCCTTGGACTGAAAGGGGGGGCTGGAGGCATGACAAAGGGCCAAAACAAGGATGCAGGAGCCCAGTGAGCGCTGGGGTCTCGATGGTCTCTGGGTGTTGTTATAACCCTGTCCAGGAAGGAGGAGGGTGGCACAGGCCTCAGCTGCGGGGACAGTGACTAGCCAGCCTGTTCTGATTCAGAATGCACATATCCACCCACGCCTACTCCCCACCAGCCACAGGCTCCTAGTGGCCTGTCCCCTGCCGGTGACCCCCTGCCCCTCTGCGGCTGCCTTGCTGGGCCCTCTCCTCACTTGCTCCGCTGTCATGGTCCTCAGACTTGCTAATGAGTGCACGGAGCCCTGTGCTTGTTGTCTTGATAACACGGAACGCTTTGCAGGGCTTGGTTCTGTTGCTTTCCCCGCGCGGTTCCACGGTTCAGAGAAGGAAACCAGCCCCCTCCCTTCTCTCAAGGAAGAGTCACCACACATATTTTTACAAAGTTGGGGCCAGGGAACATATGGATAAATGCCACGATTCATGTTTGTAAACCCCTCCCCGCCAGCTTCTGTCTTGACAAGCAAGGGGGGCTGGGGAGGAGGCAGGCAGATGTGGAACCGGGGAACGTGGCCAAGTGCTTTGTTCAAGATTGTGTTCCCGATCATGGGCAGGACAAAACGGTGTGCAGAAATGGGGGCCCTCCATGACCGTCCAGGGCTCCGGCCCACTGGCCAGTCATCGCCTGGTCTCCCCCAAGCAGGTGGCCTGGCTCTGAGGAGGGGGCACTAGCAGGGAGGTTCCCCCACCCTTGGGAGAGGCTCAATTACCCCAAAGGTCAGGGGGCACATTCCTCATTATTGTAGTAACAGCAATTAGTGGGAGTGGTGATAACCTAGTCCTGGCTCCCAACTCAGCCCCACAGCCTCGCTGGAGCCCCGAGGGGCCGCTCAGAGCAGGGGTCCTTAGCCCCATCTTACAGATGTGGACACTGAGGCCCAGCGGGGGGTCCAGACACCCATTCAAGAGGCACCAGCTGGGCCATGGAGGGTGGGACTGGTGCCAGCTTCCTTCCTGCTAACTGGGGAAGGAAAGCTTGGTGCGGGTATCAGTCCGGGGAGGGTGGGGGCGAATAGGTATTTTCAGGGTTAGGGACGTCCTGAGGTCACGTGAGAAGGGTGATCACCTCCTCTATTTTCCTGAAGAACTAGCACTGCCAAAGAAAATGGACTGCCTCACCCCTTTTGTGGGGGGGGGCGGGGGTTCCCTGACATTTGTTGAGCACCTACTTTTTGCCTCTGTGGAACGGACTATAGTTTACAGGAGCTCCTTCCCCGACAAATTCCCCCAGAGGGGAGGAGGGCTTTTGTCTTCAGGGAGCACTCCCAAGGACCAGGGAACTGCCTGTCCCTGGGCCTCCAGCTCCCTGACAGGGTAAATAGCAGCAAAGGGTGGGGGGCTCTGAGATCAGGAAGGCCAGAGGACACTTTTTGGAGCCTGGGGGTTTGGGCAGAGGCTTGGAGCCGTTAGAGGGGCAGGAGGGAGAGCAGGCGAAGGAAGGACTCCTTCCTGTGTTCTGTGGGGAGCAGAGCGGCATGGGCAGGTTCACCAGTGTGTACATGGTACATGGGGGCCACCGAGAGGGCCAGAGTTCCAAGAGGAAAGTGTGGACTGCAGGGTGGAGAGATAACTTCCTGGTTTCCCCCAGGCCTTCTGATAAATGGCTACTGTGCTCCCTCCAGCAAAGGAATAGGAGAGAGAAGAATGAAGCCAGGGGTCTCATGGGACCAGGAGAGAGAAGACAGAGCAAGGGATGTGTGGAGGTTGGGAGCCGAGCACCTGGAAGGCAGTGGAGTGCCCAGAAAGGAGAGCTATGAAGAGCACATCTGTGAGGGGGCTGCCTGGAGGAGGTGGCAGGGTCTGAGATGGAGTGAGGTTTCTGGGAGGTGCTTGTGGAACGGGCCTCCTGCAGCAGCCTCTTCAGGTATGGTGGACTTTCTCAGCAGTCCCGGGGCCCAGAAACGCATTTGGCAAAGCGGCCCGGGAGGGAAGGGCCCTCCTTGGGATGAGAGCAGACACAGAGCCTTCTCTCCCCAGCCTCAGAACCGCGTTTCAATTAGTCAAGTTCTCAAATCATTGTTTACTGCTCCCCACACATGGGGGATTTATTAAAAGCTGGGCCAAGTTAAAAATACCCGGGACAGAGATGCGCAGGCCGAGGGAGCCGCGGAGACAGGCGCCCCGACGGTGTGGGAGCCGGGAGCCGGAGCAGCTCCTCGTTGGGGAACCCCGGCCCACGTCCTGTGTGTCACCCAGCTGGACAGCCACCTGCAGCTACGCCAGCCCCAGTCCATCCTTGCTGAGCGCCAAGGGCAAGACCAGACCTCACGGCCCTGGGCACCGCAAAGGTGTGGGTAGGGACAAGGTGCGGCCCCCCGACCAGTAGCACCTCCGGGAGCTTCTAGTCTGTGGGGAGTTGGCGTGGGGTCGGATACAGGCCACCAAGTAGCCGCCAGTGCTGGCAGGAGCCCTCGGGGTGAATGGAGGGGGTAAGGAGCCCAGCAGATGTTCACTGAAGGAAGGGTTCCCGGAGAAGGTGACCTTGGCATGGGATGGGCGTGCAGGGTGGGCACCGGGTGGGTATTTTGAACGAAGCCCAGCCTGAGCCAGGGCACAGAGATCAGAAAGCACGGGAGCTTGGGTGGGCCCTGCTCGTGGACAGATGTTGGGGGCCAGGATGGAGCACTGGTCGTCACGAGACAGGCTTGGGGCAGTGATGGTAGCGGGCGGGAACCCCCCATGAAATCCGGAGTGCCCTTCCCAGGAATGGGCTCTGTCTTGCCCGGGGCCTCCCAGAGGGTTCCAGAGTCGATAGGTCCTTGGACAGGGCTCACTGAGCCCAAGCTCAACTCCACAGCCTTGCTCAGAGAGAGTGAGGAGGAGGAACGGTACCGTGATTCTTTCTGGGGACCCTAGATGGCCGAATCCTGGCTGAAACTGAACTGTTATCCTTGTCACAAGACAAGCATTAATGCCTCCAAATATTGGCACCGTGCCACACACAGTCCTGGTCACCAGGCCTCAGTTTACCCACATGATGAGAAACAGAACTTTCCATTCAAACATATGGTGCCATCCCTCCATCCATCCCTCCCTCTGCGTCTCCACCAACCCATCCAGCCATCTGTCCACCCATTTGTTTTCACTCAACCACCGTTCCTGGGCACTTACTACGTGGCCAGGGCGCAGAGGAGAATGACATGGGCCCGGTGGCCTCCAGAGCCCTCACCCCCTACCCGCTGCTGCATGAAGTGGCTCACTGGTGTCTAAAGCAGACCGTGACAAAGGCTGAGTCTGAGGAGTAAATAAAATCAATATAAAAGCACTTTGAAAGGTAAAAGCATAGTGAGCGCACGTGGTCCGCCTATAGGGACAGTTGTCAAGTGCTTTCTGGGGCCCGGGCCGCACGGGGGCTTTCTCCGCCTGTGGTCAGGTGTGCGGGCACCGGGAGGGGAATCGCAGAGCGCCTGCTATGCCCCAGACGGCAGCCGGACGCAGGAATGCAATTACAGCGCGTCTCCCGTGAGCGGGGGTGTCGGTCCGAATCCTCATATCCCCACCGGACCCGGAACCTACAGAGGAGAGAGACCGTGTTCTCCTTATTCAATCAGTCATGCCCTCACTCAGCATCTACAGCCTCCCTGCTTGTAAACACCCTCCGGTGCCTGCTGTCTTTGCAGACACACACACATGGACACACACAAACACACCCCATTTGGCTAAATGCGGACCTTTCCCCTCACTCCCACAGCCTCCGCAGCCTCCCCTGCCGGCCCAGAGGCGTCCACCGGACCCCCCTCCCGCAGTGGCTGACTTTTCACCCTCGGTCTTCATTGGTGTCCCCGCAGCCCTGGGGGCCTGTTCCTTCCTCACGTCTTTTTCTCCCTTGGCGTCTGAGATGTCTCTCCATTTTTGTAAGGATGGGGGTTCAAGGGTGTTTGGGGGCGTCAAGGGAGGGGCCGTGTGGTGAAGGGTGCTGGGTATTTGGAGCTGGGAGGGGTGATGGGTAAGCAGGTGAGAGGAAGCTCCTGGTCTCTGGGCAACACCCCTCCTTTCTCATCCCTTCAATGCTGCTGGGCTCCGTGGTGGGGTTTCCCCCCCACCTATTCTCTTGAGTCCCCATCTCCGTGGGTCTTCCCCCTCTCTCCCCTGCCCCAGCTTCCTCTGGACCCCCAGCCATGTCCTTGTGTCTCAGATTGAGCCCATGCCACCTGCTCCCGCCCCCTCCCCCCTCTCCCTTCTGGTCTGTGGCTCCTGCACCCATCTAGATCCCTAAGGCCACTGGCCCTGACCCAGGCAGCGGGATGTGTGCACAGCCCAGGAAAGTCAAGTGGGGAAACTGAGCGGGGGTCACCCAGGGTCCTCTCCAAATCCTGACACCCGTTACCCAGCCCACGGCAGGGATCCTGCCAACACGGAGCTCATGCGGACATCCCGCCCCCTGGCCGAGTGTGGGGCTCAGCTTGTGTGGCGGCCAGGGGTGCTCCCCGCAGTCCTGGTCCTGGAGGGTCCCTCAGCTGGGCGCCGCTCCCAGGTCAGCATGAGCGCCCCAGCCAGGAGCCCCAGCTGCAGCGCTCTGCCCTGAAGAGGTTTTTCAGCCTTGGTTTCCCTGACTAAGATGGAGGTGATTGGGCTCAGCGATGCTCTGGGTTGTGTGGGCTCTTTTTCTGCTGTCCTCCTGGCTTCCAATTCAGGTGATGGTGCCCCCTCGCCCCTAGGCCCCTGGGTGACTGCCTGCTGCTCCCCCTCCAGATTCCTCACACCCTGCCCACATCTCCGGAAATAGCCCTTTATTAAACCCTCCCTGAATCAATCGCCTTGTGAGCACCATCTGTTTCCTGCTGGGACCCTGCCCGAATCCCTCAGGACTCCCCATCCCTACAGTTGGGCTCCTGGTCT
The DNA here is from genome assembly GCA_004023965.1 of Spilogale gracilis. Taxonomy (NCBI): domain Eukaryota; kingdom Metazoa; phylum Chordata; class Mammalia; order Carnivora; family Mephitidae; genus Spilogale; species Spilogale gracilis. The sequence continues at coordinate 34,719 of PITA01010120.1, forward strand.
CCTTGTTAACATGAGCTGTCAAGCCGGGAAGGGACTGGGCACGGATCCGCAGGGACAGACGGATCAGAGGTGCTGGCTCAGGGGGCAGCAAAGCCTCAGGCAGAGGGGTTTGAGGACCGTGTTTAAGGACCCTGAGCTGCCTTTTCAGCTCACTCCGTGTCGTGACCTACGACCTCAGCAGCACCCCCATATCAGAGATGCAGCAGGACCAGACCCGGAGCTCCTATTAAGGGCCAGGGTTGGGCAGAGCCTCATTTCCATGCAGGGATTGGTTCCCCAGCCTCCCACCACCCCCACGCCCCTTCCTCCTCCCGCTGCCCGGGCAGGTGCAGAGGATGCACAGAGAAAACCCACACGAGACCCTTCCCCACCCTCCCTAGTTAGCGGGGAAGCACAGGCCAAGTGAGAGCGTGCTGGCGGGGGGGGGGGGGCTGCACCTTGTGCACGGATCGATGGGGGCCCCCTGTTGCTGGCCGCAGCCCTCGAAGGCTGTTGCCTGCTGCTCATGGAGGAAAAGGCAGAAGGAAGTAAAATACAATCAGAAATAATTGGCCCATCTGAGAGAGGCAGGGGAAAGGTGTTGAAAAGAAACTCATCTAGAGTCTGGAGGAAATCTTTGCCAGGAAGAGGGGCTCACCAGGCTTTAACAGACCATTTCTGATCCCCAAGGTGCCCCCCCACCCCGCCAAATGATTCCTCATCAATTCCTGATGAGATGGCACGATTCAGTTCCTAAAATACTCAATGAGAACACGCTGTGTGCCGAATTCCGAGCGTGCAGACTTGGGAGAGCTGCAAGGGGTTTGGAAAAGGCAAGAGTTCCCCCACTTCTTCTCCCTTCCTCCTCTTCCTCCCTCCCTTGCCCCCCCACCCATCCTTTCCTTTCCTTTCCTTTCCTTTCCTTTCCTTTCCTTTCCTTTCCTTTCCTTTCCTCCCTCCCTTCTTCCCTGCCTCCCTCTCTCCCTCCCTCCATCCCTCCCACCTCTCCTTCCCTCTTTCTCCCACCCCTCCTTTTCTCCTTCTCTCTACCTTCCTTCTGTGGAGAGTTAAAATAGGGCAATGCTCTTGACATAAGGAAAACCTCTCTCTGACTCCTGTCCTGTGGACTCCAGGTGCTAAAAGGTCCAGGTATGGCCTCAGGTGACAGAGTCTGGTGGTTTGGGCCAGCAGGGTGGTGGCTAGGATGGGGTACAGGAGTGGAACGGAGAGCAAGTACGGAGGTACTTGGGGTCTGTGAGCCCCAGAAGAGCACGATTTCCCATCTAGCCCTCACAATCACACAGCAGGGCACCCAGTTTCCACAGTCCCGTCCCACTTTGACCGTGTCTTGCTGTGTGACCTAGGGAGACTCGCTCAGCCTCTCTGGACCCCAGCATCAAGTTCCTTGGCTAACAGGGTCCCCTATCGATAGAGAGGGAAGAGGAACAAACGTTTGGGGGCAGGGATCAAATTAAGGCTCACTGCGAAAGCCAAACTTGAGCTGGGACACCAAGCAACCCCATGTGTGTTGGGTGAGGGGCACCGGGCTCAGTTAGGGCTGGAAGTCCCTGGCCCCTACACCCATGCCCTCGCTGGAGCGCAGAGGAGCTAGGAGGTGGGGGAGGCGGGCAGGGGGGTGGGCAACAGTGGGGGTGCTGGCTGTGGTCTCCGTGCAGCTGCCCCCCCCATTCTCCATTCCTAGTCGAAGAACGGAGGGCCCTCGGTGGGGAGAGGACAAGGTGGGGGTGTCATGGCAAACTTAGGGTTCCCTTCCCCTCAGGAAGCCCAGTTTGGGGGGTCAGTAAGAGCAGGAACCCAGAGATCAGAAGTGCCAGAGGGCGCTGGCTAGAGACAGCCACCTGGCCTCAGCCAGTTGCTAGGACACAAGATCTCTCCGAGGGGCCCATGGTAACCTTCAGAGAACACTTTGTGTCTTACTCATTTACTCATTAATTCACTTAACCCACGAGCACCTCGTGGGCAGCCCTATAGGCCCCTGGCGGAGGGGCAGAGGGCTGAGGAAGGCACCCCTGGCCCACGTCAGACACACGTGCCCAATCCATTAACACCAGGTGGGAAGATGTGTCCGAGGCAGGTGGGTGATGCTGGGAGTGGCTGGGACGAGGCCCGGGGCTCACTGGTGTCCAGCCCTGGGCCAGGACCCACGGCAGGTGGGCTGAGGGCTCCGGTGGGTGGGAGCTGGGAGGACAGGGTGGGAGGGGAGGACTCCGGGGAGGAGGGAGAGAAGAGTGAACACCTGGCCCTCTGACCTCCCAGCTGCCCGCCCCAGGGCCACAGCTGGGCACAGGCTGTGCCTTCCTTTTCAAGTGATTCCTAATGCTTAGGATGTAGTAACACAGAGGAAAACACTTTTGAATACAATTGAACGAAAATGCTAATGCCTCCCTACAAATAAGAGAATAAATATAGTATGGGAACATCTTAGATTCTTCGAGAGCTGTGTTTTTTCACATCCTTAAACCTGACAGCTGTGCCAGGCCATCCATGATAAACAGCTCTCTTTTCCTAGGCACAGCCGACAGGGATGGAGAGGTTGTGATCCTGTTCTGGTCCCACTAAGAACTTATAAGTGGGGGCTAGGATGGGTGTCCTCCCTCCGGCAGCTCAGCGCTTGAGAAAATGATTTCTCCTATTTCCACTCGATGGGGGACCCTTGGTGGGTGCCTCTGAAGGGCCTGGTCAGCTGCGCCCTCCTGGGAAGGTGGGGAGGCAGGCGCGGCTGGGGTGGGTGGGGCCCAGTGCCCACGCCTCAGCACGAGTCCGGGCAAGACAGGTTCGTGGGTCGACCCTGGTCTGAGAAAAGGCAGACTCTTGTTCCTTGGATTGCTTGCCAAGGTAAAGCAGTTTGTGGAATATTCAAGAACAGTTAAGAGGGGAGGGCTTTATATGCAAAATGCTGAACGTTTTGTAACCCTCCCCCTCTCATCTAACTGTGCTCCAGTCACAAGGAATAGCCCGGTGACCACCTCGGTGTGAGTGTGTATGCATATGCAGAGGTCCTCCCATAAACGCACACCAGGATGACCTCCCACACCTCCCCCATCACTCACTGGGAGACCCCCGTCTCCAGGAGGTGCTTGGTCTCCCTTCCCACGCAGCCACTCCCTCCTGGCTCACATCCCTCCTTTGACAGCCCTACGCCTCATAGGTCTCTCAGCATGAAGTGTCCCCAAACCCCCAACCCTTGTGAGGAGTCACTGAACACCCCCCCTTAAGCGTCTCCCCCCTCCTGCGCATATAGTAGGAGCTCAGCCGATGCTCAGTGCACCAGACTACGTTGAAAAAGGTGAGCCTCTTCTCTATGGAAAATTAACTTCTGGGAATTTCTGATGAATGAAGAATTAATGTACTTTCTGCCCAAGCCTGCATCGACAGGCAAAGTGATGAAAAGACTCCTTTTTCTTCTGGTTGTGATCCCCTCCCTCCCAGGTTAGGGGGGGGCGGCGGGGGTTGTTTCCCTCCAAGGTGTGGGGGCGGGGCGGGGAGCTGTTTCTAACCCCTCTGGAGACCCCGTGAGCTCCCCACGCGCGCTGCATGACTCGTAGGCGCCTTCTGAGAGGAGAATTTGATTGATGACGTGGACAATTAGACTTGTGAACGTGGCATCTGTGTCGATGGCAATGGCAAGAAAGGAAGCGAGAGAATCTATTTTTGCACGCTCCCATCGATAGGGCGGTGAGGCACCGGGGTGTTCGGGGGAGAGGTGTGCCCCCCGCCGCTCGGCCACGTGCGCCCCCGCTCCCTCGTGCACCCCGAGGCCCCGCAGCCCCGGCCGGGCTGTCACGCGCCTCTCCCTGCCCGGCCACGAGGCCTCAGCTGCCGCCTTCCCTTCTCCGCTCCCTGGGCTGAGCGCGTGGCCACTTCAGCCTCAAGAGGCTTCTTTGTGATTGAACTTGAAACCAAGCAGTGGTGTTAGTTGTGTTCCTGTTCTTGAGCCTAAATGTACCCGGGTGCCTCTCCTTTCCCTGCATCCTCTGCCCCGGACCCCCTCCCCTCCGCAGGAAAAAAGAATTTCTGTCTTCAAAGACGAACTGCAGCTTGGGGGAAAGAATGAGAATCGTGGTTGCTGGGCATCTCTTTGGTGTTTGTGCTCACAGCCCCCTCCCAGGAAAGAGAGGGCAGGGCCCTGGTGGTGCCCTTGGGTTCTTCCCCCTCTCCTCTCCCGGCCCTGCTCACTCTTGCCACTGCCCTTGGCTGACCAGAAAGCCCAGCGTTCGGGTCCCAGTTCTGCTCCTCATTAGCTATGCACCTGTCCCTGTGTCTTCAGGCCTCCCTGTCCTGGCCCAGCCCAGCTTTGAGGAGGCCCTGATAAGATGGCCTGGGCTGGGGAGTTAAGCCAGAATTGAATTCCAAGAGGACAGACGGGGGGAGATGGAAGAGGCAGGCCCTGCTTGTCTGTAACCACCCCTGGGCTGTGGTGGGCTTGTGGGGAGGTCCCTGCCCTGCTGTGTCCAGATCTCAGTCGTAGGGCTCTAACCAGGAGGGCTGGTCCTCCCTCGTTAACGGAGAGGTGCCTTCGCGAAGAGTTCCATCTTGGGCAGGGCTGGGGGAAGCTGTGTCCGCTTTTGGAGGGAGGACGGAGAAGGAGTGACGTTTGGGAGAAGGACAGGGAAGAGAGAACAAAGGCACCTGGGAGTCTGCTGGGCCTCAGTTTCCCCAACCGTATAACGTCCCACAAAGACTGACCAGTTGGGGAGGCAAAGACTTCCAGAAACCACAAAGCCTCAGGTTTTGGAGATTCTCAACTGTAGCGGGGTACAGAGCAGATGTCAAGATGGGGTGGGGGTGGTCCCCCCAAACTGCCTCGCTCCCATGGTGCGCGCCCAAGACTAGCTGGTCTCGGAGACACCCCCCCCCCCCCCCGCTGGACCCTGCTGGGCTTCCTTGATCAGCAATTCTGCCTTTAATCAAGTGGTCTGGGACAGGCTGAGGGGGGAGGAGAGGGATGACTGGGAGGGAATGGTCTGGAGATAACATTTCCTTGGTTTTCCTCAGAAAACTTTCACCCCTCACCAGCTTCCTTGCTGCTGACTGGAGTGATGTCTCCAGGCGGAAAGACTGGGGCTGCAGCCACTCAGCTCGGCACAGGGAGGGAGCCTGGCCTGGAGCCCAGGCCCGAGTTGCAACACAGCCCCACGGTGGGCAGGCTTTGTCCCTGATCCCCGTGTAGACTATGAGCCGCTTTGCTGACCAGTGGGCCAAGCCTCTCCGGAGGGCGGGGGCTGCTTGTCTCCTCTGTCATCCCCTCTGCTTTTTTGTGTGTGTGTGTCTTTGTGGGTTTTTTCGGGCGGGGGAGGGGAGGGAAGGGGAGGGCTGGGAGGGAGGGCACAGCTAAAGAAGGGGGTCGTCCTAACTCCTCCAGCCCTTAGGATCTGCATGCAAACAGCAGGCGGTGCTGCCTTCTCCCCAAGGGACCTGGCTGCCATTTTCAGACTTTCCGTGCAGTCTTGAAGCTTGTGACAGGCACCAGCCTCCCCTCTCCCCACTGCTCCGAAGCTACCCTTTCTTGCTGTGCCTGCTGAAAGAAATCTCCAGTCTCCTGAATTTACAAACATTTTACCGCAATGGACAGAAACGCACAGAAAGCCCCAGGCTTATGGGTCTCCAAAGGCGAGAAAGCCTCCTCCCAGCAGTGGCCCTGCAGGGCGCTCTCAAAAGAGGGCCCGGTCAGAAGCAGCGCCCCCTCCAGGGCTCTCTAGCCTACTGGGGTGAGGGCCCAGTGGCAGCTGTCGGAGAAGGGCAGGAAGGTGCCAGGCCTTGTAAGTACAACGGTTTTCTGCTTAGGAAAACCCAAGTTCCCTTGGGGACAGGTGTGACGTCCCCGTTTGTAGACAAGGAAACTGGGCTCTGAGGGGGAAGTGACTGGCCCAGGGCCCTCAGCAGGCTGGGGACGGAGCTGGGATTGGCCAGCATGTGCCACGGAGCCGAGACACAGCCCCTTCAGCCTAAGCCTGGGGCGTTTGGCCATGGATGCCCTTGGGGGAGACTGCCCTCCTCAGGCCTCCCTCCCTTTCCAGGACTGGGGAGGGCAGCGGCGGGAAGGCCTGCGACGGCAAAGGGAGGGGTCTAGATGAGGGCGCACTTGATGGCCTCAGCGCCCCAGTGGTGCTCCGCGCGGTCCATAGGGCGGCACCTTGTGACTTGGTTTGGGAGGAGGCCCTCGCCCCATGCCGCTCAGCCCAGAGATCCCCCGCCCCTCCTTAGAGTCTGGCGGAGAACCCCGCCCTTTCCAATCTACTCGCTGTGTAGGATAATTTTGGAGGCTGAGGTCAGGGTCCTTGGAGGGAAGAAAGGAGGGGGGTCAGGGAAGCTGGGGCGATCTCCATGCAGTGGACAGTTGAACCTCCAGGCCTGCCGTGCTCACCATTCTCCTTGGAACGCCCCGGGCCTTGGGTAAAAGACCTTCAACTCTGAAGTCCGCTTTCTTCATTTGAGAAGAGTCCCTGGAAGAGACTGGGGTAATGGGAAGGAAGGGGCACGGGGCGGGTGACTGCTCCCTCTGCCTTGTCATTCCAGTGAGTCCCAACCTCACCCCACCCTCCTTCTGGGTCTCCCACACAGACCATCAAAGAAGAGGTGCCTTCCTCAAGGGGCTGGGGGTGGGGGCTTCCCTCCAGCCACCATGGAGTCTGCCCCGTGCGGCTCCAGGGTCAGTGCAGGGTGAGTGCCCTCGCATGGCGGTCTCACTTTGGGAGCACAGACTTAGGGTCTTAGGTCCTGTGGGCCAGGGGGGGCTCCCCATGGCCTCTCTTCCCACGCCCGTCCTGAGGATGGAGGGTATGTCCTCAAACATGCCGGGGCCCCAGGACACGGTCTGAAGGCCAAGGTCCCCTACCCCATGACCCAAGTGGCAGAGAGCACGTACCCACCACGTACCCACCGCACCATGATAAAGGGGAGGCTATGAAGTGGGCAGGGACCCACCCCCTGGGACTGGGATCTATTCCCAAACTAATCTATGCCATGAAGCCTACACAAATGACCCATCTAAAGGTCACGAACTCCCAGGACCCTTCCCCAGGAAGTTAAAGACCTTTTATGCTTTCGGTCACCCCCGCTATCCTTCCCGATCCCCGCCCCCAAAGGTCCTGATCAGGACAGAGGCTGGAGGATCTGCCCCGTGGAGAGTCTCTAAACCCAGGCTGGGGGCTCTTCCCCAGGAGCTCTTGGAGGGGAGGATCTCTGGCAAGGTCAGCATCCCCACCCCCACAGCCCCCTCGTGACTCCTTTGGAGGCCTCCCAGAAGATCTGGGATATGTGAGGAGGGCTTGGCGTGCAGCTGCGCCAGTGTGAGCGGACCTGTGAGCTTGTCCACATGTGTCCCTGCGTGCTTGCCTGTGTGCTGGGCCACAGTTCCTCTGTTTTGATGAGTGTGCAACCAAGAGCCTATGACTTGTGAGTCGGGGTGACTGGGTCCTCGTGCTTGTGAACATGATGTCGGAGGGGCCCTACACATGTGCGTGGGAGGCTGTGGTCTATGTGTCCGCATGACTAAGGCCCTGGCCCCCCGCGTCTGCAGGCCTGTGAGTGGGTGTCTGTGTGTTTACAAGTGAATGCGTCTGATCAGGTGTGCACGTGGCCCTGCGTGTGTCTCTGTGGCCAGACGGGTGGGCATATGGTGAAGGAGGCCCAGGGTTTCATAACTGTGTGCCTGCCGGCCTCTCTGCGTGCCCATGCCTGAGCCCGTGACGCTCCCCACTATTTCTATGACCTGCGATTGCGTTGCAGTGTGCGCTGGGGTGTAGGGTGTGTCTGGCTGGAAGTGTGTGTGTGTGTGTGTGTGTGTGTGTGCGTGTGTGTGTGTCTGCATTTTCCTGCCGAGTTCCGCCTAGGGGCAAGGGGGTCCCAGGCTTCTCCTCCGTGTTTTCCCGAGTGCGTATGTGGTGCGAGCGTGTTCTTCGTCTCCAGAGTGTGCATTTGTGTTTTCCTGGCCGTGTGAACCATGGCATGCGTGCTCGGGACCTTGGCACTAAGTGTTTTGGTGCTTCTCTGCGTGCTTCTGTATTCTGAGCGCGTGCTGGCGTCTTCCTGGGGTCTGCGGCCCAGCCCCCGACCGCTCTCAGCCCCTTGTCCTAAGCGGGCCCGTGTGAGCGCGCCCGCGGGCCGTCCTGTGTCCAGAACGTGTGCCCAACGTGCGCGGGGTACCTGTGCCCGTCTAGCCAAGAGCGCTCCGTGCGCGCGAGCGGCTTTCCGGGACGCCGCAGTGGTGGGGGGCGGCCCCGCGAGGGGCGGGGGTCACCGGGACTGGCCGGCGCCGGCCCCGTGCGCGCGGAGGCGGGGGCGGGGGGCGGGGGCCGCGGGGGGGCGGCGGTACGAAAAGGGCGGCGCGCGCGGCAGCAGCGGCAGCTCGGCGGCGGCGGCGGCGGAGAGCGCAGCGCGCAGCCCGGTGCAGCCCTGGCTTTCCCCTCGCCGCGCGCCCGCGCCCCCTTCCGCGTCTGCAACCAGAAGCCCAGCGCGGCGCCCGGAGCCGGACCCGCGCCCGCGCCGCTCCCGGGACCGCGACCCCGGCCGCCCCGCGATGACCGCGACCGCAGCCCTCCTGCCCGTCCTCCTGCTCCTGCTGGCCTTCGGCCACAGTGTCCATGGTGAGCCCCCCGGCGGCTTGGCTCGCGCCCCCTCTGGGGAAGCCTGCGACGCCCCCCACCCCGGCCGCCCGGTGCCCCGCGCGCCCCGTCCCATGCGCCCCAACTCCAGCCCGTCCCGCCTAACCCTAAGCCCCGCACGGTGCTGCCTCGCCCTCCCCGCCTCCCCGCCACCCTCGCATGCCAAAGCCCGGCCTGGGGTCCTGGGGAGGGGGCGCAGGGGAGGTGTGGGGACCCCCCCAGCCCCTTCCCGCCCCGCAGAAGTGGCGCTCGCAGGGGTGTCGGTGCGCGGAGTGAGGAGGTATGGAGAAACGAGGTGATGCTCGGGAGCCCTGTGTGGAAATGCTCTGGGGTGCAACTTTGGGGTGTCGCTGCGTGCGCGTTCAGGAACAGGTCTGTGAGGGTAGTGGGGGGTGGCTTTGCCGTCGCAGCCCCAAATTCCCAACCAGGAGCCCAGCGCGAGCCCCTCCTGCGTGGCGTTTCTCTCGGTGAGGGGCTGCGACACTTCTGTCTGCCGCGGCCATCTGTCTCTGACAGTGAGAGAGTTGCCCCTTCCCGCAGTGCCCCCCCCTCCCGCCCCCACTGCACCAGAGCTGATGGGGGTGCCGTCTGGAAAGCTGGGGAGCTAGTTGAAGTGAATGCACACAGTAGGCACCTATGGAAGTGTCTGAATCTCTAAACAGTGTCAGAATTGCAGAATCTGTTTTGCAAAAACCTTGCGTCTTTTTAATAGGAAGAGTCTGGGGTAGGGGAACTTGGGGGAAATTTGACCTGGGTGCCTGGTTTAACCGGGATTAACCTTTAAGAAAAATCCTGATGCCTCACCTGCAAGGCTGACAGGTGAGCCTGTCTGGCCTTTTCCAAAGCCAAATACCTTCCCAATCTGCTCCCCATTTTAGGTTCACTGGCAAAAGTGAGGGCTTGGCTGAGGGCCCAGGGGGTCAGGATCTTTCCGTTCACTGTCTCCCTATCCCTGCTTTCAGCATTTGAGGTTTTGTATTCAAGGGGGTTGTTTTGGGGATGGAATTAGGTGTCTGACCTGTTCCTAGGAACCAGGCGGTTTACTGTGGTCACTCCATGACTGGGAACATGGCGGAGATGGTTCTTTTTTTTTCCCCTGAGTGGGCTGATGTGAGATGCCTACTGTGTGCCAGGCTGGTAGGAGCGGAGAGGGTGCTTGGCTCCCCTGCCCCCGGGAGGCTGTGGGCTGTTGGGGGAGAAGATGGGCTTTGCCTTGGCCTCTGGGGCCTCTTGGGGTGAATGGTGTACCCTTTCTTGTGCCTCAGGAGCTGAATGCTTCCCGGCCTGCCACCCCCAAAATGGATTCTGCGAGGATGACAATGTTTGCAGGTAATGGGGTGGCTCCCCAGAGGCAGCTCGTAGGTGGCCAGGGCAGAATCCTGGGGAGTTGGATGTCATGCAGGGAGGGGGGGGCTTGGTTGCTGGGCTGCGTCAAACTGCTTCCTCGCCCCCGCAGGAAACTGGTGGGGGGTGGCGAGGGGGAGAAGAGGGCAGGGGGCAGCCACGACTCCTGTCTGCTGTTTCAGAAGTGGGGGTGAGGGGAGAGCCCCTTGTAGAGTGAGACCGCTACAGGCCACTGCGGCAAGACGCAGTGCTCCCCCCTCCCCCCAGGCTCTCAGGGACCCCTGGGTCTGGTCCACGTTGATGCTTTTCTGTTCCGGGGACCCACTGGCCTAGTACCATGCAGATACCCCCGAGGGAGCTCGGCTCCAGAGAAGGCAGCCTGAGCTCCCCTCCACTCCCGCCCCCCTTCATGTGTCCCCATCTCCTTCCCCTCCCCCACAGGTGCCAGCCCGGCTGGCAGGGTCCCCTGTGTGACCAGTGCGTGACCACCCCTGGCTGTGTTAATGGACTGTGCGTGGAACCCTGGCAGTGCATTTGTGACGACGGCTGGGACGGGAACCTCTGCGACACAGGTTGGCGCCCCACCCCATCCCTGCCCTGGGCGCCCAGCCTCATCCTTCCAGCCCACGTTGGCCTCCCCTCCCCATCCCGCCCGCGTTGCACACACCCAGGGCTCTGTATGGTAATGATCTGTTTATATACTTCCCAATGGTGCCCAGAGCCTCCTCACAGGTAGGGACTTAATTTTGCTCCCCTCTGCTCCCCCAGCACCAGCACCAGCACCCAGAGGAAGCATTTTGGGGGGGCCGGCAGGGAGCTGCCTGTTGAATAAAGAGGCACGACACGAGCACACACCACACAAAGCTGAAAGGGTAGAGAGGCCTGGGTAACCTCTCCGGGTCACTAAAGCTCCGAGGGGGTCAGGACTGGGGTGGGGGTCACAGAGCTAAGCCTCCAGGAAATTCATAGGAGGCGGCAAAAACATGCAAGCAAACAAACGAAGGTGTGGGGATGGTGAGCAGGGGGTGGGGTGGGGGAGCAGGACCTGAGTCAGGGTTGGCAGGCAGGACAGGGCTGGCGTGGTCGGGGTCAGGAGGAGGGGGGAGGCTGGGGGTCACGAAGGCCTGAGAGGTGGTCAAAGTGCCGCTTGGTGTTATCTGTTGATTTCATTCATTTATGCAGTCTTTGCCCTCCATTACCCCCGAGCAAATCAAGGGTTGATTGTCACTGCATTTTTAGGTACAAAATGTCCATTGGAGGCCATTCTCATTTGGCCAAACCTGTCCTGAAACCTGGGCAAACTGAAGTCCTCGAAAAAACTCCCAGCAGCATAGGGCAGCCACCACAGGACCTCTGTCCCCTGGTCCCCAACATCAGCAGGGGCGAGGGGTACCGATAGGGAAATCGAGGCTCAAGGAGGTCAAAGGCTGCACTTAGGGACACAGAAGAAGGTGTTGGGAGAAGAGCCAGCTAAAATCTCTTCTCCTAGCCCCAGAACTGGGGTAATTCTCATCTGTGGCAGTCCCCAATCTGCTCCCTTATGGAACATGCAAGCTGTGACCACCTACCCCTGCCCCCCATGGTCTTGGAGCGGGCTTTCCTAATCGAGCCCCCCCATATTGTCTCAGGTCCTTAAGGGCCCTGCAGGTGACCCAGGCTGTGACCATGCACCTCAGAGATGCCTTGGGACCCACAGTTTCCCATAAAAGCCACCTCTGGGGTTGGGGCTTTTAGCCTGGAGCCCATCCTCTTTGGTGTCTGGTTCAGCATTGCTCCCTCCTCGCCCCTGGAGTTTTCCAGACAAAACGTCCCCTCCTCACTGGGTTGACAAAGCCTCTCAGCCTGGGACGCTGGGTCCAGAGGAAACAGCCCTCCGGGTAATTAGAGGCTCTCTCCCTTTCTCTGGGTCTCGGAGGCTGCTCGGCAGCTGCTGCCCCGGCAGAGACCCCCCCCCCCCGGCAGCTTTGTTCCTTGCCGGGGCTTAATCTACCCTACTTTGGGGCTGGGGCTCAGGAGTTGGGAAGAGTGGGCTCATCCTCTGCTCGTGGGGCTGGACGCTGCCAGGAGTGGACGGGGGTGGTCTCCAGCTCTTCGGCTTAAATTTGAGATTCCCAGTAACGGGCTTGCTGAGAGCCCAGCACTCGGAGCCTGCTGCCAAAGCTTCTCTCGCTAGGCGGGCCGGCACCTTCCTGTAATGATAACGATAAATTCTCTTGATATTTCCTTATAGCAGCCTGGGCTCCCGGGGAGTGTCTCGTGGGCTCTGGATAGGCAGTCAGCATGGCGCTCGGGCTGTTTCCTATTGATTGATTGCCGTCTTCCTTCCACGAGGGCACAGGGCTCCTTAAAAGAGAGGGGGGGAATCTGCACACCTGTGGCCCCCGCACCGGGGACCCCCACCCACTCTGCCTTAACTTGCTGCTTCTCTGGTTGACCCTGGCTTTGTACTCGGCAGGTGCCCCAGGGCAGCTTAAATGTAGGAAACTGAAGCTAAAATGTTCCCCCCGCCCCTCCCGACCCACCAGGGAGAGAGCCCCTCCTTTGGTCAGTGGGGAAAGTGAGGCGCAGAGTGGGGAGGAGCTGGACTCTGAGGCTGGGCCTAGAAAAGGTCCCTCCCGCCCTCCCTGGGGGCCAGGGTCTCCACTGGCAGAGCGCCCCTGACCCAGGCCCCTTTGTTCTGCGGTCCCTGGCTCGCCGAGCCCCACATAATGAAGTGTGCATGACAGGAGGTGTAAAAGGCAGCGTATTCATGGAAACCCACACGGATAGGAGAACACTCACATACTTCTAATTTCACTGCCTTCAAAGGGTAACAGCCTTTTTGTCAGGAGCCCCTCCATTCGGATCCTGAGCTCAGCAAGAGCGACCACCAGGAGGGGCAGGCAGTGCTGGGGCTGAATCAGGTTTCCTGATTCCCGACAGGAGCCTTCACATGTCTCTGTTTCTCCCCGCCCCTCCTTGATGGGGAAGTATGGAGGGCAGCTGGTGTTTCTAACAGCTGGGCTGCGTGATTGCCCTGAATGGCAGGGACCCCCCCCCCCATCCAACAGGAGAAGCTGGACATGAAAATTTGTCTGGGGGAGGCCGGCCCTGGGGAGCTTTAGCCTGGCACACACCGTTTGTGGGAAGGGAAGGAGTCGGCAGTGAAGGTCATGCAGCTGGACCAGGAAGGTGACCTGGTGCCAGGGAAAGGGGACAGCTGTCCTGGGTTGAGGAGCAGGGAGCAGCTGTGACTCTGTCCCCATGACCTACCCCAAGGGAGCCCTGTCCGCTCCCTGGGCTACTCAACCACTGCAGAGTTTTGGGGGGGGGTCACTACATACTCGCCCTCAGGACCTCATTTGGTGACCATTGGCAGTAGCCACAAACAGAAACATCGAGGCAGCTCACTTGGGGTCCCCCCGACCTTGGCCAGCTGGAGGGCTCTGCCCCTGCCCCCATCCAGAAAGCTCTCCTCCCAGCCTGTCCCCTTCTCCCTGCCTGGGGGAGGGGTGACACAGTCTGCTTTTCCCTCCCCACTGCAGATATCCGGGCTTGCGCCTCGGCCCCCTGCGCCAACAATGGGACATGCGTGAACCTTGATTCCGGCCACTACGAGTGCTCCTGTACCCCTGGGTTCTCGGGAAGGGACTGTCAGAAGAAGGACGGGCCCTGCGTGATCAATGGGTAAATATTCTTTCCAACTCTGTGTGATCTGATGAATGTTCCTTTGATTCCCGCTTCATACCCCTAAAGACCCTTTCAGCCTGGCCCAGTTGGACCTGTCACCTAACAAAAGACCGAGTAAGTGCCTGTCCAGCGGCCCCGTGGGGGGCCGTCCCAGATCGGGGTATTTATGGGGCAGAGTATCATTTCCATCATTTCTGAAGAGACCCCGATGCGGATTTCATCTTCCCTCGATGCCCCCAAGTCCCCAAGTGCACATGTGATGGTAGACCAGGCCCACTGACCAGAGCAGGGAGCCACAGCCTGTGGTAAAGGGTGGCCCGGCGAGCCCAGACTCTTCGTGAAGCCCACTCACTGCATTTCAGGGGGTGGTTTTGGGGGGATCTGGCTCTGCAGCTGGGTTTCTGGGGCTGTCTTGGGGGACCTGCTGGGCTGAGGAGGTAGAAAGAGGGGTCTTTAGCGTTGGTGGGGGGGTCCAACTCTCAGCTGCCGTCGGTGGGGCCAGGGATCGGGGTCGTCTGAGCAGTGGGCACAGCAGACAACAAGGGCCTCTTGCTTTCTAGCAGCTAAGCCATTTCCGGCCCTTATTTGTTTCCCTACACTGAGCCCACCCAGCCTTCCGCTGGGGCTTAGGCAGAGCCGGGTCCCAGGCCCGGGAGCTGCGGGGGTGGGGCTGAGTAAGCTTATCTGGACCCGACATTCCAGGGGGCTGTGGAGGACCCTGGAGCCGGCAGAGGCCACAAATAGGCATGTGGGCACCCTCTAAAGATCAGTGTTCGGAGAGGGTCAGAGGAGAGGGGGTCACACCCGCAGTCGGCGTCTGCTTATTCATGGGATGGGAAAATACAGAGCGAAACCTTTAAAATATTTTGCTTTTTTCTCCAACCAACTTGAACCAGTCTGTCAAAATAGAGCCCAGGGTCCTTGAAGTGCCTTCAGAGCCCAGCTCCCAAACAGCACCCCCACCCCCCCCCTACCACCGAAGCGACAATGCGATTTCGTGGGCTTGGAGCCCCTTTCTTCCCTGGGTTTTGGCATTTATCAGATGACAAAGGGTCTGCTGGTTTAAAAGCACTTAAATGTTCCTATGCTCCGTGCTGAGCAAACAGCCCCGGTCTGCACGGCGCACTTGGGTGAATGGCCCCCTATTAAACAGCCAGGCCGAGACGCCCGCCGAGCCAGCCCACAGACCGAGGCTTTCTTTCACTCTGAGTGTCCCAGAGGGCTTCCCGTACAATAGTCTGCAGGCTCCGTCTGCTGAAAATGACAATACGAGTCACAATCAGGGTGGTGGTATGGCGCAGGGAGTGGGGTGGGCGTGCGGGGGACTGAGACCCCTCACCCTGGCTCTGCCCAGTGGCCCAGGGGTGGAGCTAAGGGAGGAGGCTGGCTCCAGTCCAGGGTCATCACTAACTTTGCCTCTCTCAGCCTCAGTTTCCCCACCTATCCAGTGACTAACCGTCAGGCCTCTGGTCGGAGAGATGACATGAGAGGTGGGAGAGGAGACGGGCGTCGGCCCGGGAGGTCAGGCGTATTCCAGGCTGGCAGCTGGAGGGGGGGAGGCGCGCACCCCCCGCAGGCGTGCGCCCATCCAGCTCAGACCGCCCGGGAGCTCCTCGTGGGCAGAGGTGGCAGCGCCTGGTGTGTCCCTGGCCAGCCCTGGGGCTCACACTCCAGATGGGGCCTGAGCACCTGCCTGCCGCCCCCCCGATCCCCCCCCGATCCCCGGCACCACTGTCCTAGCCCAGCCCCCGAGGGCCCTTTACCGTGTCCCCCCCGTTGTGTTACAGTTCCCCGTGTCAGCACGGAGGCACCTGCGTGGATGATGAGGGCCGGGCCTCCCATGCCTCCTGCCTGTGCCTCCCTGGCTTCTCAGGCAATTTCTGCGAGATCGTGACCAACAGCTGCTCCCCCAACCCGTGCGAGAACCAAGGCATCTGCACCGACATCGGGGGCGACTTCCGCTGCCGATGCCCCACCGGCTTCGTAGACAAGACCTGCAGCCGCCCCGTGGGCAACTGCGCCTCCGACCCCTGCCTCAACGGGGGCACCTGCCTGCAGCACTCCCAGGTGAGGTACGAGTGTCTGTGCAAGGCCGAGTTCACGGGCCCCCTCTGTGGCCGGAAGCGTGCCCCGAGCCCCCAGCAGGTCACCCGTGTGCCCAGCGGGTACGGGCTCACCTACCGCCTGACCCCCGGGGTGCACGAGCTGCCGGTGCCCCAGCCCGAGCACCACATCCTCAAGGTGTCCATGAAGGAGCTCAACAAGAGCACTCCCCTCCTCTCCGAGGGCCAGGCCATCTGCTTCACCATCCTGGGCGTGCTGACCAGTCTGGTGGTGCTGGCGACCGTGGGCATCGTCTTCCTGAACAAGTGCGAGGCCTGGGTGTCCAACCTGCGCTACAGCCGGATGCTGCGTCAGAAGAAGGACGTGCTGCTGCATTACAACAGCGGCGAGGACCTAGCGGTCAGCATCATCTTCCCCGAGAAGGTCGACATGGCCACCCTCAGCAAGGAGGCCGGCGAAGACGACATCTAAGCAGCATCCCCGCCGGCCCCTCTCTGTTCTCGGGGCCCCGCAGAGCTCACTATATGCGGTCTGTTCTCCTCTTTGTGGTGGAATTTGCTCTATTTTGTGTCGAATCTGGTGAACGCTATGCTTACCTATCTTACCTTTGTGCTGCTCTGTGAAAAATGCCGTGTGCCCAGAGCGTCCTCTTTCTCTCTCTTAATGCATGATCGAAAAATAATAATAATAAGAATTTCATCTTTAAACGAGTAAAAGAAATAAGTATGTTATTCTAAACTTTAACTAAAAATCAAAAAGACAAAAAAAAAACAAGGCAACAGAACCAGGACTCGGCGCCGACGTCCCTCCCCGGAGGGGTCTCGGCCACGGTCCTCGTGAAACCATACGAGTGCTGTGCATGACCACCCACTGTGACAAAGCAAAAATCTCTTTCGTTCATTAGTCCTCACACGCCATGTCCAACGCGCACTCACATCAAGTCCAACACCGCAACCTTTAGATCTTTCTGAATGAGTTGAGATTTTGCGGAGTGCAGCGGCCGTGTGTCAGGCAGAGAGAGCACCCCAGGTTGGCTGCTGGGGGGGCCGGGACCTTGTCCCAGCCCTGCCACTAACTCGCTGTGTGATCCTTGGCGAGCCCCCCACCCCCACCCTGGGCCCACCTCTTCCCACCCCACCCTTCGAGGGAGGGGCAGGAACGCAGTGACCATCAGAGTTCTCTCTGGCTTTAAAACTCTGAACGAGGAACGAAGGGGTTTGAGCCAAGCAGTTCCTGATCCTAAAAATTAGGATCTGATGAGGACAGAGTCTCATCCCGGAATTCACAGGTTTTGGCCTATCCTGGATGCACACTTGACGTGTTGAGATCGATCCTTAGTGCATTTCTCAAAGTGGGGAGCCTCCTGGCTCGCTTTCGGTCTGGAAGCAATCGGCCCCCTTTGAGTCACAATGTGTAGCCTGGCGTTGCCACTTAGGCAACCCCCAGCCACCTCCAAATCCCCAGCTTTTTACCTGGCTCCTACCCTGTAGGTTAGAGACGTCCCTTGAAATTTCAATACCCCTTGAACCGCAAGTGCCCCCTGGCGAAGTCTGAGCAGCAACACAGCCCTCACCAAGGTTTGCACGGAGTTTAGTGGGCAACTCGCTCGTGGGGCGTCTCCTAGTTCTGAGGCCCCGGGTCCCAGACCTTGGTCTACACAGCTATGGATTTCATTGGTGTTGCTGAGTTAATAATCCTCAGATCGCGAGAGACCTAGCCAGCTTCTGAATTATAAATTTGACTTTTTTTAAGAAAGAGCATTTATCTTTTTTGCAAAAATAGAAAGAAATGGGACAGAGCTCTGTTTCGCTTTCCAACTCTTTGGGGTTGGGCAGCTAAACAGCCCTTGGGTACCAGTGAGAACTATTTTGCTACTTAAATTGTTTGGATAGGAAACTATAGTCTTAGCTCTATTTAGTATTACTTGCCGTGTTTACCTTGCTCCAAGTATTTATTTCCAAATCATCATCACCATCTTCCTGGCCACTCACGTCATCCCTCCAACACATGGACATGCGTCTCCGTCACCATACAACCGTCGAGCTCATCACCTTCAGCCACCGACCACTGCTCCCTTTCCCTCGTCATCCCTGAGTCAGAGCATGACAGTCACCTGCAGCTCTCCGTGCCCCATCCAAGCCCCTATCCCCATCGCTCCCAGTTCCTGAGCCATTCTCCCCCGTGCCCCCTTGTCCCTGGTCCTCTGCAGGCAGAAGCCTGTCACCCCTCGAGCCTTCCCGCTCCCACAATGCTCACCCAAGTCCCTTCCTCACTCACCTGCCTCCGGGCGGTTTACCCTCAATCCCAAGACCTGGTCAACTCTGCCCACCCCAAGCTCCCGCGCCCCTCCCCTTCCTACCCTGATGTCCCGCTACCCACTCCTGGACTCGGAGAGCGCGCACGCCTCGTCCCTTCTCCGCTGTGTCATTCAGTCATCATCTCATCTCATTTTGACTTCATTTTGATAAATAAAATATTTAAAAAGACAAAAAAAAAGAACCGTTGGCATGGCCAGGCGGGGGTCTGGCACCCCGGTCTGGCCTCTCTCGCGTAAGACCTTGACCGAGTCCGCTAACTGTTCTGATCCGATTTCCTCAAACACGAAATTCTGAGATTTGCCCAGGAGATTCGGTTCTCTGTTCCACTCCTCCCATCCCTGCGTCTCCCTCCCTTCATGCCCCATCGCTGATGACATGGGAAAGCGTCCCACTGTCTGTTAAGCCTTGGGCCCCCTCCCCATCCGCTCACCAGCTCATCCTCCATTCATTTGACCAGGAAGCATTTCCAGCATCTGCTGCGTGCAAGGCAGTGGTGCAGGGAGCTACGCGGCTCGCAGGATGAGGGCAGTCTGGCGGGGGGGCGGGGGGGGGACACACCCGTGTCCCCAGGTAGTCAAGCGGTGCAGGTAAAATGCCGTGGGAGCAGGGAGTCCTGAGCAGACGCCCTTGCAGCCTGACCATCTTACCTTCCCACGTGACAAATTATCTATTACCAGCACACGACGAGGCCACCCCACCCAAATTCCACAACACCCACACGCACACATCCTGCGAAATCAGAACAGGGTCCGCAGCCTCGACACGGTCTTCACGTCACGCAGAAATGGTCCATTCCATCCTCTATGGGGTAACCAGATTCTGCTGAGAGTGTTGGGATCTCTGGCTGCCCAAGCACACCTCGCGTGTGTTTGGAGTAGTATGTAGTTTACCAACAAACGGAGAAGTTCAAAGATAGCTGTCGAAGACACGATCACCAGTTTGGTCCCAAACTTGAGAGAGGAGGAGGCGTGATGATCTTTTCTGTAACCAAACTATTTCAAAAATGTCAATGACGCTCTTTTTAGCTTTCCCGTTTCCTAAAGCCCAGACACGCAAAAAATTTTGTTTATTGAAAAATAAACAAAACCAAGGGCTACTCATGTGTCTCTGTGATTTGCTGAACCCCGGGGTCCGCGGCCCCTCCCCACCAGCGGCCTTAGCCCCGGGCAAGAGGGGTCAGGGGCCCATGCTTTGGAGGGCCCTGCTGGGGCCCTGGCCGGCCCTCCCCACGTGGCGAGGAGCCCACAGGCTAAGCGAAGAGCCCCTCTCCCAGATGCACTCTGGGTGCCTGGAGCACGGGCATTTCCTGTTCAACTGGCCCACCTCTTCCTTGGGTCTGTTTTCAACAGTAGCTGCGGGTGGGTGGTGTGGAGAGAGCTGGGGCTCCAGGGGGAGGAGGGCGAGGTAAGGGGTTCCACACAGGAGTGGGCCAGAGGTGAGGTTCGGCTCCTCCAGCCCCTAGGTTCCAGCCCAGAGGTCCTGGGTGGGGGTCCCAGAATGCCATGCTGCTCTGGTCCTTCCAGGACTTAGTGAAGGTGGAGTCAGATTTTGTTAGGTTGTGAGAGGGACTTGGAGGTTTCTAAACGTTGGCACATCAGTATACGGGCCCCATTTAGACTCCTGATCTGGGCCCTGGGAGGGCCGGGAGGGACCCGCCTCTCTTCCCACCCTGGCCTCGGGCCACAGGCTTGCACCCTCAGCTCACCAGAGCCACGCTCTTGAGTCCCCGTGGAGTGCTGACCCCGCCCACGCCTGCCTACCTACCTGAAAGGGGTCTCCCGGACCCCCGCCCCTGGACAAAGGGGCTGCAGCCCAGTCCCTGATCCCTGCGGGCCCAGGAGGCTACCCTGGGGCAAGGTCCCCTCCCCCACTTCCTCCCACCTCCTGTCCCTCCCCTCCAGGGCTCTCCTTGGGCAGGCCACCACTGCCCACCCAGCTGTCCAACCAGGGTCCGGGTGTCCCTGAGACGCCGCGCTCCTCTGCTCCCATCGCCTCTCCCTTCTGGGCTGCTCTGCTCTCAGCTGGTGGGTGGGGGTCTCGTCAAGGCCAGGGACACGTGAGGGGGCAGACCGGGGGATACAGCCTCAGACATGGAGGCCGTTCTGCACTCTAGAAGAAAAGAAGATAACAAGGCCGAGGTAATAAATGTGGAAACTTCTAAGAAGGGGCTGAGTTTTCCCAGAGAATATGCATTAACAAAATGTGGCAGCAGGAGAGGTCAACTACCTGGGAGGAGACCCCTAAGGGGGGCCAGCTGTCTGTTACATGACTTGGGGTCAGAACCTTTGGCCCTTGGACAGAACGGGTGGCGGCGGACAGACACACAGCTCCAGAGCGAGGAGAAAGAGAGGTTGAAGACCTCTCAATTCTTTTTTTTTTTTTTTTTTTTTTTTAAGATTTTATTTGTTGGGGCACCTGGGTGGCTCAGTTGGTTAAGCGACTGCCTTCGGCTCAGGTCATGATCCCGGAGACCAGGGATCGAGTCCCACATCGGGCTTCCTGCTCGGCGGGAAGCCTGCTTCTCCCTCTCTCACTCCCCCTGCTTGTGTTCCCTCTCTGGCTGTGTTTCTCTCTGCCAAATAAATAAAATCTTTTAAAAAAAAAAAGATTTTATTTGTTCATTTGACAGAGAGAAACACAGCCAGAGAGGGAACACAACAGGGGGACCTCGAGATCAGGACCTGAGCCAAAGGCAGATGCTCAACAACTGAGCCACCCAGGCGCCCCTTTTCAGTTCTTTTTCAAAGCGAACTCCAGTGCTCAAACCTGACAAAGTTAACAAAAGGAAAGGAAATCCACTGTCCCTCACTCCCAAATAGAGAGACAAATATCCTCTGTGAAATAACAAAAGCAGGCAAATACTAAAAAAAAAATAAAAATTAAAGAATCATGACAAAGTAGAGCATTTTCTGGAAAAGCAAATGTAATTTAATTTTAATAAACAGATTCACAGGCCGTGACCCCTGGAGAGGCCCCGGGAGGGAGGAAACTGTGGCAGATCACAGGGGACCTGGCCAGGAGAAAGCCAGATAGAAGATTCCCGGCTGACGGATCAAGGGGTATCTGACCTTGGAAAGGGGGGCTGTGCAGAGGCCGCCAAAAGGGAGAAGGCCCAAACGTGGGGCAGTTGAGGCGAGCACGGGCAACGCCATGTGGAGGCTGCGAGGGGTGCCCCACACTGCCCCAAATGCGGAGCCCGCCACGGAAAATAGCCAGTGGCCTTCTGGTTCAGGAAGAGACAAGCACTGCCCGTGGGCAGCAGGTGGATGGATTTTCCTGGAGGACAGTGAGGAGGAGTGCAGCTGGACAGAGTCAGAGGGGCTGGCTTTACACTCAGCCCCGGCTCTGACCCCCTCGTGGCCCCTCTGCAAAGGAGCGCTGGTGCCTCAGTCAGCTCAGACAACCAGAGCAAACTGCCGTCGACCTGCGGCTTCAACAGCAGGCACTTCTCTCTCACAGTTATGGGTGGTGGTGCTCTGGTTGAAAGCTCTCTTCCTGGCTTGTGGATGGCCGCCATCTTGCTGCATCCTTATAAGGAAGAGAGAGACAGAACTTACTCTCTCTGCCGGCTTCTTACAAGGGCACTAATCCCATCCTGGGAGCCTGGTGACCTCCCCAAAGCCCCAAATCCAAGTACTATCACACTGGAGGCTTAAGCTTCAACATATGAGCTCTGTGGGGCGGGGCGGGGGGGGGGCATTCAGTGCACAGCAGGCAGATAAGGAGAGCAATTCCTACCACTGTTGTTCTAGAACTTCTAGCCTATTGACAAGAAAACCCAAAGAGTATGAGGTATGACTCTTGGAAAGGAGATTAAATAATTATTGAAGATGGTATTACTGTCTGATACAAAAACTCAAGAGAATGACCCAAGGAGAGCATGCAAGTTAGCAGTGAGTTAGCGCGTGTCCCCAACATATCCATACAAGTAATATGTCCTAAAAAATATAATGATATAAGCCTCTGATGGTGGGCACTTGGGTCGCTCAGTGCATTAAAGCCTCTGCCTTCAGCTCAGGTCATGATCTCAGGGTCCTGGGATCGAGGCCTGCATCAGGCTCTCTGCTCAGTGGGAAGCCTGCTTCCTCCTCTCTCTCTGCCTGCCTCTCTGCATACTTGTGATCTCTCTCTCTGTCAAATAAATAAATAAAATCTTTTAAGAAAAGACTCCCGTGTTATAAATATGCTAATTATCCCCCAAACTCATTTATAAGTTTAATGCTATTTATTGGTATTTGATCACTAGACACCATGATCCTAAAGTTGATTTAAAAACAATGAAATGAGGGGCCCCTGGGTGGCTCAGTTGGTTAAGCGACTGCCTTCGGCTCGGGTCATGGTCCCGGAGACCCGGGATCGAGCCCCACATCGGGCTGCCTGCTTGGCGGGAAGCCTGCTTCTCCCTCTCTCACTCCCCCTGCTTGTGTTCCCTCTCTCGCTGTGTTTCTCTCTGTCAAGTAAATAAAATCTTGAAAAAAAAAAAAAAAAACCAAACCAAAATTATTAAAAAAAAAACAAAAAAAACAAAAAAAAAACAATGAAATGGGAAGAGGAACCAAGAGAAGAAATAGTGAAGGGGCAAGCTGCATCATCAGGTATTAAATCAAAGGGCCCTATGAATAAAAATAGCACAGGACAGATGCACTGCACTGGATTTCTGAAGAGGGCACAGACAGATGCCGGCATGAATGGCAGCTTGGTAAGAATCTCTAGTGTTACCTGCTTATTTACTAATGTGGAAACTGAGACAAAAGATTAACGAGCCTCCAGTCCTCCCTTGAGGACACCTTCGTCCCTCAGGAGACATCTGATGACATGTGGAGTCCTCCTCTTCCGTTGTCAAGCCTGGACAGGGGTGACTCAGTCCGGATGGGTGGAGACCGACGACGCGATCATGCCCAGCTGGAGAGAGCCCGGTCGGGGCTGATGGAGCGGGGACGAAACCATGGCAGCACCATGCCGAGGGCCTCGCGTCCCAGGTCTGCTGAGCTGCAACGGGCGCACAACGCTGTGCAAGTTTCAGGCGTCCGACGTGACGACGTGATGTGCACACGTTTACCACAGGGAGGTTGCTTAACACACCGTTCACGTCCCACCGGGACCGTTTGGCGGTGGTTGTGGAGACAACAGTTGCATCCACTCTCTAGGTGACTTTCAGGGGCCCACCACCGAACTGTCACCTGTAGTCGCCACGCTGCCCATGGATCCCTGGGCTTATCTGCTCATAACCGGTAGTTTGTGCCCCTTGGCCAATATCTCTCCATTCCCCCACCTCCAACCCGGTATCAGTCCACTCTCTGGTTCTATGAGTTCTGCTTCTTCACATTTCACGTGTCCGTGAGGTCATATAGCCTTTGTCTTTCTCTATTTCACTGAGACTCACCCATGTTTTCACAAATGACTTCCTCCTTTTTCATGGCTGATTAATATCCCATTGTGGCATATTGTGTATCTAGCCATCTATCTCTATAAATACTTTTTCCTTATCTACTCATCCATTGGTGGATACTTAGGTTCTTTCCATGTTTTCCCTATTGTAAATCTGCAACGAATATGGGAGTCCATGTATCTCTTCAAGATAGTGATTTTTATCTCCTTTGGCTATTGGGCAAACCTGAGAGACATTGTGGGCTGGGTTCCAAGCCACCACAATAAGGCAAATGTGGCCTTAAACCCGTCAATGTATTTTTCGGGTTCCCATTGCATTTTTTTTTAAGATTTTATTTATTTATTTCACAGAGAGAAGCACAGCTAGAGAGGGAGCACAAGCAGGGGGAGTGAGAGAGGGAGAAGCAGGCCTCCTGCCGAGCAGGAAGCCTGATGTGGGGCTCCATCCCAGGTCTCCGGGACCATGACCTGAGCCAAAGACAGTCGCCCAACCAACTGAGCCACCCAGGCACTCCGCATTTTTTTTTTTATCGTCAAGAGTAATTATGGTTGAGAAAAAACTTGAGTGAATAACTTTCCCTGAAAAAAATATACTGACTGTATATAGACTGGAGTTATTTGAGACAGGGGAGAACCGGTAAGTTAAATTGCCCTATTTTCTAGTCTGAAAATCATAAAAAGTCCCAGGTCCCGTCAGATTATAGACATGCATGTGCCCAAAATGGCTGAGAAGAAATAACAAGGAAGGCAGAAGCTGCAAAGCTGGGGGCATGCAACAGGCTCGGAGAGAGAGAGTCTCAGAAATACCCAAAGTGGCAGCAAGAATCATATGCTGGAATCTGAAGCCCTTTTCGGCCATCTCCGTCTTTGCTCTGTGTCTAGGTACGCACGTGCCTGTGGGAATGGAGCTTTCCCTTTTTGCCCAGTTTATCGGCCTCCTCGCCCGTTACTCAGCGTTCCACTGTTGTCTGCAGCGCTCCCCGGTAATCTTCCTGAACGGGGCCAGTTGCTTTATCATCAAAGCAAGCAAATGCATTTCTGAGGACATGCTCTGGATCTGTGCCCCAAAACACAGTGAGAAACATAGTGAAATTCATGGGACCTGGAGCCTCACTCGTCATGGCGTCCAGATACTCATCAGTTGGATTTTTCCCCAGGGAGGCAAGGACATCATGCAAATCCTTGTCAAAGTGCCAACAGAACTAGAACAAACAATCCCAAAATGTGTAGGAGGGGCGCATGGGTGGCACAGTCCATTAAGTGTCTGACTCTTGATTTCTGCTCAGGTCCTGATCTCAGGGTTGTGAGACCAAGCCTTGCTTCAAGCTCCGCACTCAACAGGAGGTCTGCTTCTCTCCCTTTTCCTCTCCCTCAGCCATTCCCTGCGCTCTTTCTCGCTCTCTCTCAATATGAATAAATCTAAAAATAGGAGCTCCTGGGTAGCTCGACTGCTTAAGCAACTGCCTTCAGCTTAGGTCATGATCCCAGGCTCCTGGAATCAAGCCCCACATCAGGCTCCCTGCTCGGCAGGAAGCCTGCTTCTCCCTCCTCCTCTGCCGCTTCCCCTGCTTGTGTTCCTGCTCTCACTGTCTCTCTCTCTCTGTGTCAAATAAATAAATAAAATCTTTAAAATAAATAAATAAATAAATCTAAAAATAAAGTGAATAAAATTTGTAGGGAAACACCAGAGATCTCAAATAGCCAAAGCAGTTTTGAAAAACAGAACTGGAGGCATCACAGTTCCAGACTTCAAGTTATATTACAAAGCGATAGTAATTAAAACAGTATGGCACTGGAATAAAAATAGACATATAGCTCAATGGGATAGAACAGAAAACCAGGAATAAACCCACAGTTACATGGTCAGTTGATTTTCGACAAAGTAGGAAAGAATATCCAATGGGAAAAAGACAGTCTCTTCAATAAATGGTGTTGGGAAGACTGGACAGCCACATGCAGAAGAATGAAACTGGACCATGTCTTTACACCACACATAAAAATGAACTCAAAATGGATTAAAGATCTTAGTGTGAGACCTGAAACCATAAAAATACATGAAAAGAACACGGCAGTAATCTCTCTGACATTAGCTGAATTAACATTTTTCTAGATACGTCTCCTGAGGCAAGGGAAATAAAAACCAAAATAAACTAATGGGATGACAAAACAAAACAAAACAAAACCTTCTACACAGCGAAGGAAACAGTCAACAAAACAAAAAGGCAATGGAAAGAATGGGAAGAGATATTTGCAAATAATGTATCCGTTAAAGGGTTAGTAACCAATATACATAAAGAACTGACACAACTCCATATCCAAAAGACAAATAATCCAATTAAAAATGGATAGAAGACAGGAACAGACATTTATCCAAACAAGACATCTAGATGGCCAATAAGTACTGAAAAGATGCTCAACATCACTCATCACCAGAAAAATGCAAATCAAAACCACAATGAGATATCACATCACACGAGTCAGAACGGCTAAAATCAACAACACAGGAGACAACAGGTGTTGGTGAGGATGTGGGCAAAGGGGAACCCTCTTGCACCATTGGTGGGAATGCAAACTGGTGCAGCCACTGTGGAAAACAGTCTGGAGTTTCCTCAGAAAGTTAAAAATAGAACTATCCTATGATCCAGTAATCACACTTCTGGGTATTCACCCCAAAATACAAAAAAAAAAAACCCCACTAATTAAAGGGATACATGCATCCCTATGTTTATAGCAGCATTATTTACAATCTCCAAATTATGGAAGTCACCCAAATGTCCATGGATAGATGAACAGATAAAGAAGTGGGGTGTGTGTGTGTGTGTGTGTGTGTGTGTGTGTGTGTGTGTGTCTGTGTGTGTGTGTATAATGGAACACTACTCAGTCATAAAAAAGAATGAAATCCTGACATTTGCAATGATAAGGATGGAGCTAGAGAGTATTATGCTAAGCAAAATGTTAGAGAAAGAAAACTACCATATGATCTTAGTTGTATGTGGAATTTAAGAAACAAAAGAACAAAGGAAAAAAAAAAACACAGAGAGAAAGAAACAAACCAATTAACAGACTCTTAACTAGAGAGAATCCAGTGATGGTCACCAGAGGGGAGAAGGGGGGTCTGGCAGAAATTAGGGTTTGAGGGGGCGTGCTTATTGTACACTCACCATAATGAAAACAAGAACGTAAAATGAGGGAGTGAGCCTAGCTGATCGGGATGATGACAGCGTGCACTTTGCCATCTTTGCCAACATGTTGGGCATGTCACTCCTCCTGCTTGTCCTTCTCAGTCACTGTGAGGCCACCAGCAATCCCAAGAAGCTTTCTCCACCCCAGGGTTGTGGTTCATGGTCTGAGGCAGGACGGCAGGTGAGAGGGGCCTCTATGCACCCCTTCATCCCTTACCCACACCATTCAAAGCAGCTATACTTGGATTTTTCCAGACAATTTTATTGCTTCAGAATCTTTCCTTGACTCTCTGGGGCAAGAAGCTGCCACTGAGTAGGACCCAGGGTAGGGGATTTCTTTTCTATTCCTTCCCCCAATATAAAAATACAGATATATTTTTTTGTGGATACCCCCACCAAAAAAAAAGAAATAAAAAATAAAATGATACAGAAAGACAAAATAAACAAAATTTAAAAAAGAGAAATGTAGTGATGACTCGATTATCCTTAGGATTCTGTATTAACTCTATAATGTTCTTTTTTTTTTTTTTGAGAGAGAGAGAACATGAGCCAAGGTAAGAGGGGCAGAGGGAGACAGAGAGAGAGAAGCTTAAGCAGCCTCCGTGTTGAGTGCAGAGCAGGACTCAGGACTCAATCTCATGACCTTGAGATCATGACCTGAGCTGAAATCAAAAGTCTCGGGCCCTCAACCGACTGAGTCACCCAGGTGACCCTATAATATTCTTGATATTTTTTAAAAAGCATATGTGTCACAGAAATTTAGTCAACATCTTACAACTGAACATGCATATACATTGCTTAGATAAATGTAATCACTGCAAACATCTATATGATCTGGGATTTTATTTTTATTTTGAAACAGGAGCTTTTTTAAAACTTTTTAAATTAAGATTCTATTTATTTATTTGACACACAGAGAGAGATCACAAATAGGCAGAGAGGCAGGCAGAGAGAGAGGCAGAAGCAGGCTCCCCGCTGAGCAGAGAGCCCGATGCGGGCGGGCCTCGATCCCAGGACCCCGAGATCATGACCGGAGCTGAAGGCAGAGGCTTTAACCCTCTGAGCCACCCAGGCGCCCCTGAAACGGGAGCTTTTTTGTTTACAAGTTCATTAAAAACTAAAAACTATTTCTGTGATGGAAAAAAAAGCCTCCTGGGAAAAAAAGTTATGTTTAAACTCAATTGTAGTCTATTACGTGTGTAATAGGATTATGTCTAAAGAAAGCATGTACCTATCTTAATGTAAAAATACCTCATTGCTGGGACGTCTGGGTGGCTCAGCTGGTTAAGCGTCTGCCTTGGGCTCAGGTCATGATCCTGGGGTCCTGGGATCGAGTCCTGCGTCTGGCTCCCTGCTCTGTGGTAAATCTGATTGTCCCTCTCCTTCTGCTTCTGCTCCTTCCCCTGTAGTTGTACTCACTCTCTCTCTCTCTGTCTCTCTCTCTCAAATAAATAAAATCTTAAAAGAAAAAGAAAGAGAAACGCCCATCCTGTGCTCACCCACCAGAAGCCCCTCCTCCCCTTTCAGGTTTCATCGGGAGACGGTAGCGTTCAGGCCCATCCTCCGGCCCCACTTCTGGCTCTGGCTCCCTCGCTGTCTCCACCACATGCGCGGGGCCTTCCCGCACTCAGGCCTGGAACCCTCACCGCCATCCACGAGGGCTGCAATCCACCTCCTCCAGTCCCGGGGGATAGTCTGAGCTCTTCCCACGCGCCACGAGTGTTCTCAGTGGCATGGAGAGCGGTGGCTCCTTCTCAGGACGTTCCGGTGGACGTTGCCCCGATCAGAGGACTCACGACTGTGACAGCTGCAGCCTTAGGACGGGCATTCTTCATAATGAGACTTAGCATTCAAAATGAGCCCCTGGTCCATGGGCTGCAGGCTGGCTGGGGCGGTAGCAGGCATGAACGCGACACTCATCTCCTTGTCCGCCTCGGTCAGAGCTCTTGGTGGCCCAGTGCCCCGCCAGGGAGCGGTCATGTATGGGAAGGAAATCCTTGTTTCTGAGCAGCAGGTCTCAACAACGGGCTGGAGACAGATGTGTGGTCATCCAGGCTTTGCTGTCCGTCTGAGGAGCGCGGGCAGGGTAGATTTAGTAGGACTGGAAGGGCCCAGGATTTTCGGGAGGGTAAACGAGCCGGGGCTTCCACTTGGAGTCACCAGCTGCATCGCCGCTAACAGGAGGCTCAGCCGGGCCTCCGAGGCTCTGACCACAGGCCTGGGCTCGCCTCTCGGACTGTGGAAGTCCTAGATGGCCCCCAGATGGCTCGGTCTTCTGGAGAACGGGCTCAGCCTCTCCATCAGCACTGCGGCCTCGCCTCACACGGGCGCGTTATGGAGCTGGCTGCTTTCCTCACGCCTCCCCAGCCCACCTCTGCGGGCTCCAGACTTTCCATCTGCAGGCTCGTTCCCTCTCCACCGGCAGAGGATTGAAAGTCGGGGCCTGGCTCTGGACCAGGCTTTCGTGGCCGGTTTGATCTTCTCTTCGGATCCCTCGGACTTTCTCCAGATGCGCGCAAAGGCACGCTGGGTTCCTTATCAGCCGTGTGTTCGCTGGAGTGGCACTTTTAATTTCCTTCGAGAACTTTTCCTTTGCATTCACGGCCTGGCTCACTGTCTGGTGCAAGAGGCCAAGCTCTCTGCCTCCCTCGCCTTCTACGTGCCTTTCTCTCTGCGCTGACTCATTTCCAGCGTTGATCTACAGTGAGAGACGGGCGCCTCCTCCTTTCACTGGAACACCACTCGGAGACCACCGCAGGGTTCTTAACTGGCCGAATTCTGATATTGTTGCATCTCAGGGGTGGGGAGGGGGCCCAAGGAGAAGGGGAGGGGGCGGGAACCGCTGGTGGGGGGAGCAGTCGGGACACACTCGACATTGATTAAGTCCATGGTCTTCCGTGGGCGTGCTTCGCAGCGGCCAGAAGCCACTGCTCCAGGAACATCAAAGAGCACGGGTCACAGACGATTGGGATGGGTAAAATGATGAGAAAAAGTTTGAAATGTGGGGAATTAACCAAGATGTGACCCAGAGACACGTAGTGAGGAAGTGTGGTTGGACGGCATCCACAAAGCACGATAGAGCAGGGGCACCTGATGCACCTGTATGTACCCCGAAACGAGAGGGTTCCCTCACCTGGTGGGTTTCTAGTCTTCCTTCTTTGAGGAACCGCCTCGCTCCTCCAAACGACACTCCTGCTGACAGCGCACAAGAGCCCCTTCCCTCCATAGCCTCACCAACACCTGTTAGCTCCTTTGTCTTTCTGATAATACCCACTAAGTACTTGAAATGCACAGTCTTTCACAGTTCTCTCAACAACCTTCCAGAGAGATAAGACTCTAGCGGTACAGATAATGAAATCAAGGCTCAACGAGGTGAAAACACGTGTACCCAAGACCATGCGGCTAAAAAGTGGCTGAGCGGACCCAGCATCCGGGTCTCCGAGAGTCTGGACCGCCTTGCTTCCCCCTGCCTGATTCTGAATTCTGGTTTAAAAAATAATAAATTTATTCCCAACTTTCTTAGTATCAGCGATGGTGCTTTACTGGAGCTTCTGGGCGACAGATGATCTCAGGACGCATCATTCCTACAGGTCATCAATAGGAATCCTGAGTACAGCGAGGGTCTGTCTTGCGTGGGGGGAGGGTGAAGCAGGTGCAGGGTATGCTCATCATGAGAAGCCCTGAGTCACGTGCAGAATTGTTGAATCTCTATATGGTGCACCCGAAACTAATATAGCATTGTGTTAACTATCCTGGAATTAAAATAAAAGAAAAATAAATAAAATGTAGTATGCCAAAAAAAAAAAAAAAAAAAAGAATGACGTTCTATCCTTTGTCATTTCAGGGTGGAGTTTCTTCGCTTATCTCCGGTACCATCCACTCACCCGCTGTGGAATAACTCAGTATACCTCGCCAGCCCCCCCACCGGCCAATCCCTGGTCCCACTACCTAGTGGAATCAAGATGTCGCTTTGCCAACTTATAGATAAGGATGGAATTAAGATCTTTTGCTGCCACTATCAAGCAGAATAACACCTAGTATTATTAATGCTAAGGCACTGCTCTTACCACTTTATTTTTATCTTTATCTCATTGGAAGATAAGCTTAATGACTGAGCCAGCCAGGCACCTTAAATAAAATCTTTAAAAAAATTTGTTAAAAAAATGTTAGCTCTTGGGGACCCAAAGCATCACTGTGGTCTACCAGTCAGAGTAGGGGCTTTTGGAAGTCAAGTGATCAGTGAAAGTTTATTCAAGTATGTCTCAGAAAGGGCCTGGTGGTCCCTGAACTCACCTTCTGTTTTTCTCCCAAGTTCGGGATGCGTAATTAGAACAGACACACTCAGCAATTGTTAGAATCCCATATCGATCCTCTGACCCATGGAGTGAGGGCTATTATGGTGGGAAAGGCCGGCTCCTGCCTCCACTAGTACTGCCTCTGTCTATGAAAATAGTACACCCAACGTATTACTGCATTGCTGGAGGGATTGCAGAGATCTGTGCAAACATAAAGGACTTGAAAGATGCAGGAGGGGTGATTCCTAAAATACCCTCTTTCAGCTTACCTATTGGGTCTGAGAAGAAAATAGTTCCTGGATGAGGCATCTGGGTGGCTCAGTCATTAAGAGTCTGCCTTTGGCTCAGGTCATGATCCCGGAGTCCCAGGACTGAACCCCACATCAGGCCCTTTTGCTCAGCAGAGAACCTGCTTCTGCCTCTCTCACTCCCCCTGCTTGTGTTCCCTCTCTGGCCGTGTTTCTCTCTGTCAAATAAATAAAACCTTTAAAAAAAAAAAGAAAGAAAGAAAAGAGTTCCTGGAGAATGACGGTAAATCACTATAAACTTGATGAGGGGGCGCTTGGGTGGCTCAGTGGGTTAAGCGACTGCCTTTGGCTCGGGTCATGATCCTGGAGACTCGGGATCGAGCCCCACATCGGGCTCCCTGCTCGGCGGGAAGCCTGCTTCTCCCTCTCTCACTCCCCCTGCTTGTGTTCCCTCTCTAGCTGTGTTTCTCTCTCTGTCAAATAAATAAAATCTTTAAAAACAAAAAACAAAAAACTTGATGAGATAGTGGCTCCCCATCGCAGCTGCTTCTCCAGGGCTGGTTTCATGGTGAAGCAAATCAGCACATTGCTGGACGCCTGCTGTGCAGTCCTTTAGCAGGTGAGTGTTTTTTCTCTGTATCTTTTTGTAAAGACTAACAAACCAGCTGCTTTCAGTGTATCAGCTCTCCAGCCATGTCATAATCTTCTTCCTGGGGCCTTTGCCTTTCCCTTACCGGGCCATCACGCTGGCCCATGACAATGACAATATTCCGCTGATTGGATCTTGTGACTACGACACGTTGGTAAAATGCTTGCATGCTAGAGGGTGGGACATAAATTCCACCAGAATTCAGAGGCCATCTGCCTCGGTGAAAATTCTAGGAGTTCAGGAATTTGGGGGTATGTTGAAATATTCTTTCCAAGGCAAAGGACATGTTGCTTCATCTGTTACCTCCTACCTATAGGAATGAAACACAACTTCTAATGAAACGCTTTGAATTTTGGAGGTGACATATACCTAATTTGGGCCTGCTCTTCCGACTGCTTTATTGAGTGATCTGAAGATTTGCCGGCTTAAGGGGGGTCCAGAGGAAGAGAAGGCTCTGCAACAGGTCCAGGCTGCCTTTCAAACTGCCCTGCCTCTTGGGCCCCATGACCCAGCAGAGCCAGCCGTGCTCGAAGCATGAGCAGCAGAGACGGGTGTAGTTTGGAGCTGTTAGGAGCCCTTCGTAGGTGAATCACAGTGCAGACCGTTAGAATTCTGGAGCCAATTCCTGCCATCCTCTGTGGATAACTCTTTTCCATTTTTTAAAAAAGATTTTCTTTATTTATGAGACAGAGAGAGAGCATGGAGGGAGAGGGAGAGGCAGACTCCCCACCAAGCAGGGAGCCCGATGCGGGACTCCATCCCAGGACCCCAGGATCATGACCTGGGTTGTAGGCAGGCACTTTAACTGACTGAGCCGCTCAGGAGCCCTAACTATTTTCCATTTAGAGTAGTTGAGAAATAATTTTTGACTTGCTACGGGACTTTCATAGAGATTGAACTCTTGACCATGGACCACCACGTTACCGTGTGATCTGAGCTACCCACTGTGGGCTAAGTGTAATCTGACCCGTAAAGCCTTAAATTTGGCCATGCACAGCATCACCCCACCATCAAAGGGAAGTGGTGTGTAGAAGCTCAGTTTCAAGCAAGGCATTAAAACAAAATTAAGTTGCCCGAGGAAATGACCCAGATACTCATGGCTCCCGTTCTTTGATATTATCCCCTTCTCTCTATCAGTCCATATTTATGGCTTTGTGGAGTATTCCCATGAACTCCCAGGTAAGTGAGGAAGAAAAATTTCCATGTGGGTTTGTGATGGTTCTCATGTTATACAGGTACTATCCCAAAATGGATAGCTACTATTCAAGAGCCCTGCTCTAGGACTACCGTGAAGACCAGTGATAAGGAGACATCCTCCCCATGGGCAGAATTTCTGTTGTTCATCTTGTCTGGAAGGAGGGATGGCCAGAGATACAGGCCTGTATTGATTGATGAGCTCTGGCTAATTGTTTGGCTAGGCAGTCAGAGAGTTGGAAGGAATACAATTGGAAAATTGGTGATGAGAACATCTGAGGAAGAAATGAGTGGGTAGACACTTCTAATTCGGTACAGAGGATGAAGATATTTGTGTCCCCAGTGAACGGTCACCGAGGTCATTGAAGGGTGACCTCGGCAGAAGAAGAGTTTATTATCTGGGTAGACAAGACCTATCTGGTAGGTATGGGACAGTTTTCATTCTCAGAGACTCTTGTCCTTTTCACAGGCACAGGAACCAAGCAGCCATGTTGGAAGGGATGTAGCTTACGCCTGGACTCAGCATTTGCCTCTAGTCTCTGAGGCCAACCATCTGTGGGCACGGCTGAGTGTCCCGTTTGCCGACAGCGGAAACCAACCAGGTTCTGACACGGTTCCATCCCCAGGGGGCCATCCAACTACCTGGAGGCAGATTGATTACACTGGGCCACTCCCTTCAGGGAAGGGGGCAGCTCTTTGTTCTCATGGGGATAGACATTTACTCTGCCTACGGATTTGCCTTCCTTGCCCGCTCAGTGCCCCTGCCAAAACGAACATCCACGGATTTACAAAATGCTTCCGTCATAGACACAACAATGACTCCATTGAGCTGGATGTTGAGACTGCCATCTAGCCACTCCAACTCCCCATGGTGCTCAATCAACAAGCAAAGAAGGGGGTTACTGTACTGGCTGGGGTGATTGATGTTGACTATCAGGGAGAAATTGGGTTGCGAGTACACACTGGAGGCAATGAGAAGTGTGTCTGGGATGCAGAAAGTCTCCTTGATGCTTCATATCCCTCTCCTGTCCTGTGATCAAACTCAATGACAACGTTAACAGCCCAATGCAGGTAGAATCTCCACAAGCCCAAACTCTGTGAATAAATGCCTGGACTGTTCTCCAAGGCAGGAAAGCACGACTAGCTGAGCTGCTTGCTAACGGCGAAGGAAATAGGAAATGGGTATCGGACAAAAGTAACGATAAACACCAACCACAGCTATGTAAACAGCTGCAGAAATGAGGACTATAATAATTACAAATATTTATTCCTTATTTTGTTAAGATATTTTAATATATCATTTGAAACTGTATTTTGAATACATATGTATATACATGCCAAATATTTTAAAGATTTTATTTAGTTATTTGACACAGAGAGAGAGCACAAGTAGGCAGGGCGACAGGCAGGGGGACAGGGAGAAACAGGCTCCCCGTTGAGCAGAGAGCCCCACGCAGGGCTCGATCCCAGGACCCTGGGATCATGACCTGAGCTGAAGGCGGAGGCTTAACCCATTGAGGCACCCAGGCGCCCAGTAAATAAAATCTTTACATTAAATAAATAAATAAATAAATAAATAAATAAATAAATAAATCTTTAAAAAAAATTTAAAAAGAGGCGTGTGGATGCTCCTTCGGTCCCCACTCCTGGCCAGGCATGTGTGTGGCTTGGTGACAAAGGATCCAGGACTCTGTGGGACGCTCAGACCACCAGCTTTGGGGGCCACGGGACCACCCTGGGCCTCCTCGTCCTGGTGAGGCTCAGGCTTGCTCTTGGCCTCCCCAGCTCACCTTGATCTTACTTTCCCAACTCTCTGCCTTGTGTTCCTCCAGCTGCAGCATCAAAGGAGCTGCCCGGCCCCTGCATGCTGTGCAAGGTCAGATCTCGGCAACAGAGTTCTTTCTCTCTGCCCCGTCTCCCTGAGTAGTTCAGCTTCTCTGACTGAACCCCAGTGGGTACAGCTCCCCAGGTCTGGCTCTTGACAGCCGTGTAAGCCAAGCCCATCCGAGTGGCTGTCAGGGAATGCATCACCAAGAGGGCAACAAGGAAGACGCCAGTACCCCAAAACACGCGTGAAATGGACTGTGGGCATTCATTTCCGCACCGCATCCGAGGCTGCCGGAAGCTCAGTGCCCGGTGCTGGTCCTGAGCCTGTAGCGCACTCACTCTGTGACCCAACGTTTCTAGCTCAGCCTAGTCTCAGAGGTCACCGTCTTGTGCAATCATGATTTTAGACGGGAGTGTCCAAAAGGGTTTAACAAACCCATTCATGGAACAGTTGCCCTCCTTTTTTACAGCTGTCCTTCAGGCTTTCATTTGGTTCTCGTATTTTGGCCACTGTCCCCCCCCCCCCCCACGGCCAGGAGGCCGGCGAGGGGGCATTGGCTCATAAATGCTGCACTTGTTCAGTATGACTGCACCACGTGTAGTCTCAGCTGTTGCAGTTTGGATGCCCCTGGACGTCTACTTGAAGTGGACATTTGTGTACCAGAGATTTGTTGAGAAATGTCCTCAAGATCAACAACTCTGCGGGGTGGCCAGGAGCCAGGAGCGGACGGGGTGCTGGGCTGAGCTGCCCTCCAGTTGCGAAGTCCTCGGGCAATGGTGTGTGGACCTTCGGCACCTGCACTGGGGGCAGAGGGCTAGACCTTTTCACATCTGTATCGACCCATCTTTGGATGTGAAGGAAGGGGGCTTTGACCTTGGGTAAGGAGGTTCTCTTCAGCTAAGGCCACTCACTGGGAGAAGGGATGGGCGGGGACTCCGCTGAGAGCTCTGGGCAGCAGACAGGCGGAGAATGGACATTTCGGTCCCCACTGGTATCCAATACATTAGAGCCCCAGGGACACTTGATTCCACTCGCATCACATAACAATTTCTGAGAGTAACTCCTCCAGGACCCTCAGGGCCTCTTTTCCTGGGAAGCCTCCTACGAGAAACATCAGTGAGATGAACTACAGACCTATAGTTAGAGCTGACCTCGAGGCCACAGCGGATACTCATTGTCTGCACTTCTCCGACTCACTCGAGGTTTTTTATCGTCACCAATAGTCTAGGCGGCTTACAGGTAGGGAGCCGGGACCCCGCGTGGCTCGCCTCCTCCTGCTTAAGTCACGCCTGCTGCACCTGTGCACTTACCCGCGTGGGACAAAGCGGCGCCCGGGAATAACCTGGGTGCCGCGGATGTATCTCCCGGTTCCCGTCATTTAATTAAAACCTCATCGCCTCCTGCCAGAATGGTGAGTCTGCAGTCTACTGGTCTGTTGGCATGAAGAGCCCGAAAGGACCGGCCAGCTTGGGGAAGTGGCGAGTGGAGGACCTCGGGAAAGCTCGCCTCTGCAAAAGCAGCGGGACCGTTGGGCGATATTGTCAAAACCGACCATCTCAGAACTCCGGAAATTAACCAAGGGCACATAACAAATGGAAAGACATTTCTTCAAGAAAAGGTACTAAACCTTTGTTGACAATGATGGAATTTGTGCCATTTCAACATGACACTGCTCTCATCTCCTCTTGCCAGCACTGACGAGGAAGCCTGCCGACCAGCGGTCTTGCCGCTGCCGGAGAGCGCTGATCTAATTTGGAGCTCCAGAGAAAAGCCCCTTGTCCAGGGACAGTGTCAGAAACAATTGCCGTCTCTCCGGCAAACAATCAAGCAAGGCCAATATCATGGCTGCCCGAGGCTATAATACTGATCTGGGAAAGCAACAGACTTGCCAAAAATTTAAAAGAGAGATCTGAGGAATGGGATAGCTGTAAGGTATGGCTTTGATAAAGGCCTTGCAGATTCCTGGGGATCTGGAAGGCTGTGCACCTGTGTGTGTCCAGGGAAGATGGGAGAGGGCCGGGTTTGCTACACCCCACCCCCGGCTGACCAGGGGAGCCTGCACCTGCCCGCATCGAGAGGCCGGACTTTGAACCTGTGCCTCCCCACATGGAAGGGTGAAATCTTACTGGCTCAGGGTGTTTAAGCAAAACCTTAACCAGCTGCTGGCTGACTCCTAAGCTATGGTTATCCAGGGTCAGCTTCTAGGGAGCTGGGTGTAACAACAGAACCAAGACTTTTTAAAAAGCATACATGTCAGTCTTTACACCATGGAGAAGAGATAGACTCTAAGTAATCCATCCAGGGAAGTTGCTCGACAAACCAATAAATGCAGTTACAACTCCTAGAGGAGGCAAACCAGAATCCAGATTTGTTCTGTTATCCAGAATGTTCATTTCCCAACAGAAATTGTGACACACAAAGAGACAGAAATATGTTACCTCACACAGGAAAGAGGCAGTCCCTAGAAAGTGCCTCTGAGGAATCCTAGGTGCTGAGCTTGGTAGACAGGCTCAAAACCATATTAAACTATATTCCAAGACCTACAGGAAATCATTTTTAAAGAATTAAAGATACAGTTTAACAGGTCTAGGTCTGGTATGTTAAGACGTAGCGATATACCCTACGGGATGACAGCACATGAAGGCCAGAGGTACTGGGAGGAGGTAATAGCAATATTTTCCTTTTTTTTTTTTAAAGATTTATTTATTTATGTATTTGACAGAGAGAAACACAGCTAGAGAGGGAACACAAGCGGGGGCAGTGAGAGAGGGAGAAACAGGCTTCCTGCTGAGCAGGGAGTCTGAGCAATATTTTTCTTTTCTTTCTTTATTTTCTTTAAAGATTTTATTTATTTATTTGACACAGAGAGAGATCACAGGTAGGCAGAGAGGCAGGCAGAGAGAGAGGAGAAAGCAGGCTCCCTGCCGAGCAGAGAGCCCGACGTGGGCCTCAATCCCAGGACCCTGAGATCATGACCTGAGCTGAAGGCAGAGGCTTAACACACTGAGCCACCCAGGCACCCCAATATTTTTCTTTTAAAGTAAAACTATTGAGGTGGCTGGGTGGTTCAGTTGTTAAGCGACTGCCTTCGGCTCAGGTCATGATCCCGGAGACCGGGGATCAAGTCCCACATCAGGCTCCCTGCTCGGCGGGAAGCCTGCTTCTCCCTCTCACTCCCCCCGCTTGTGTTCCCTCTCCAGCTGTGTTTCTCTCAGTCAAATAAATAAATAAATAAATAAATAAATAAATAAAGTCT
This sequence comes from Spilogale gracilis, assembly GCA_004023965.1. Classification (NCBI taxonomy): domain Eukaryota; kingdom Metazoa; phylum Chordata; class Mammalia; order Carnivora; family Mephitidae; genus Spilogale; species Spilogale gracilis. Next base: position 72,757 of record PITA01010120.1, read on the forward strand.
TTTAAAAAAATAAAGTAAAACTATTAGTGAGATAATGGTTATTCTTCTTTGCTTTCTTCTTAATCTCCTATTTTTCTTTTTTGAGATTGATATTAAGAAACTGACATCCACACGTAATTTCTATTATGGACTTGTGAGTTTGTTTTTGTTTTTTCTCTTGCCATTCTTCACAACTATTAAATAGCAGCTGAGTCTAGCAGAGGTAAAGTCTGATCCTTCCAGAACTGCTGAAAAGGAGGCGGTGGATGCAATGTTCAATGGTGCCTTTGATCAAGCGTCTGACAGTCAATGCCCGATATCTCATCTTCACAAGCTTCTTTCAACTATTCTTCCTAACTCTCCCACTGAAGAGTTAAATAATATTTAAGATTCCCTTATAATCTGGTTTGCCAGACATAGTCCTGGTTTAAGTGTGTTGATATAATGAAATTATAGATGGTACACTTTTATTCTCAGAAAGAGTTCTGATTTGCACAATTATATGATTGCTCTAATTACACAATCGCATCTCTTGCGTTGTATGCCAAACTAAAGGTCCGATTGCCATATTTAGCAAATGGTATAGCCTATGCAATATTTGGCAACCCTTGTCCTTAAAATCACAGTCTACCTAAAATTGAATGTTGGGGCGCCTAGGTGGCTCAGTCGTTAAGCATCTGCCTTCCGCTCATGTCATGATCCCGGAGTCCCAGGATCGAGCCCCACATCGGGCTCAGCGGGAGGCCTGCTTCTCCCTCTTTCACTCCCCCTGCTTGTGTTCCCTCTCTGGCTGTGTTTCTCTCTGTCAAGTAAACAAATAAAATCTTTTTTAAAAAAGTTGAATGCTAGCTTAACATGCTATATTTCTGTATTTTATGTGGCAATTCTACAGTGAGAAACTGAAACATTGAGGAAAGGTTAACAGCAGCTCCCAGTTAAGATCCCAAAGTCAAAATAAAACAAATCAACATGTCTTAATATTTAAGTTTTAAAATTATTAAAATAGTACATGTATGTGGTAAAAATAGACAGATTTGGAAACTGAACGAATGTTAATTTTTT
>PITA01010121.1:0-73471 GCA_004023965.1 Spilogale gracilis
TTGGATACTAGCCCTTTATCTGATATGTCATTTGCAAATATCTTCTCCCAGTCTGTTGGTTGTCTTTTGGTTTTGTTGACTGTTTCCTTTGCTGTGCAAAAGCTTTTTATCTTGATGAAGTCCCAATAGTTCATTTTTGCCCTTGCTTCTCTTGCCTTTGGTGATATTTCTAGGAAGAAGTTGATGCAGCTGAAGTCAAAGAGGTTACTGCCTGTGTTCTCCTTAAGGATTTTGATGGATTCCTGTCTCACATTGGGGTCTTTCATACATTTAGTTGCCCTCACTTTCTAAAACAATTGTGTTTCATCAATTTAGGACCATATGGCCATGTGTTTGTAATATGTAATTTTCTCAGAATATACTCTGAAAAACTTGTTATTTAATTGTTATTTAATTAATCATGACCTCTTACCATCTGACTTGGAAAGAACAGATGGGTAACAGGAGGATTTTGGTGAAAAGTCAGACTGAGATAACTGGCAAGGACTGAGAAGTGATGTGGGAGAAGCTGAGCTGTAGCAGGTTTTCCCTACCATGAGGAAGGGGTGAGGTTTTTTAAATCTTTTTTTTTCAAGATTTTATTTATTTGACAGAGAGAGAGATCACAGGTAGGCAGAGAGGAGGCAGAGAGAGAGGGGGAAGCAGACTCTCTGCTCAGCAGAGAGCCCGATGTGGGCCTCGATCTCAGGATCCTGAGATCATGACCTAAGCTGAAGGCAGAGGCTTGACCCTCTGAGCCACCCAGGCACCCTAAAGGGGTGAGATTTTTATCAGAAGAAAAGAATAAAGGCTCAATTCAGAGTTGAGTGGAGTGACTGTGATGCTGCTCACCTCTTATTTAATCTGGTCCAAATATATAGTTGTTGGCAAACCTAAGCAGAAGGTGAACCATAGTCCTAATTAAATGTACTTACCTATTACGGAGCTAGGAATCTGTAGGAACCATCAGAATTTGGATCTGAAAGTAAGAAGGGCATTACAGGAAACTAGAGGTGACCAAAGAAGGCAGGCTGCCCCAGGAATCAGCTGTGTTCCAGACCATTAGCCTTCTTCCCTTCCTGATGATTGTCAGTTGGCATTTTGTGTCAAGCTACCTCCCAACCCAGACTATTTTTCTTTCATGATAGTTACTGTGGGCTCAGGAAGGCAGACTCAGTGTCCCATAGCAGAGCCCTATGGAGTAGGAAGGTGGATCAGCAAGAAATATAGTTTTTGTTCTCAGTTCCAGTGGAAAGATAGAAGCTTGTGGGTTGTTGTTGTTGTTGTGTTGTTTGTTTTTAATGCTGTCTCGGTTATCATACCCAGCACCAGCAACAGGTAGTGGTTCAACCCAATCCATTATGGATAGGAAATTGTCTTGAGTTCTGGGATCACACCATTGTGGTGAAGGAAGGAAAGAAGGAAGTAAAGAGAAAGAAGGAAGGAAGGAAAGAAAGAAGGAAGGAAGAGAAGGATGGAGGGAGGGAAGAAGGAAGGAATAAAAAAGAAAAAGAAAGAAAGAAAGAAAGAAAGAAAGAAAGAAAGAAAGAAAGAAACAGAGGGAGGGAGGGAAGGAGAGAGGGAGAGAAAGAAAGAAAAAAGAAAAAAGAAAAAAGAAAGAAAAAAAGGAAGGAATGAAGGAAGAAAAAGTAATGAAAGAGAGAAGAAAGAGAAAAGAAACACAATGAAAGAAAGGTAATCTTTCATAGCTGTTTAAGCATTCAAACTGACTAACTGTATTTGGGCTTCTGCTGGTTTTTGGATTGAGAGGATGGTGGGTAGTAAGGTCAGATATTGATGACTGAGCCAGCAGTCTCTTCTGGAATGTCACAGTCCCCCAGGAATGTATCCAAGCGGGAAGAACCACTCCAACAGACAAGTGGGTCTCCCTCTCACCTGATCGCTCCAGGATCACCTTCATGTAGTCTGGGTCACATACTACAAGGCTAACCCCATAGCCAGCGAGGACTGGTGCATGGATATTTCTCTGCCTCTTTTTTTTTTTAAAGATTTTATTTATTTGACAGAGAGAAACACAGCCAGAGAGGGAACACAAGCAGGGGGAGTGAGAGAGGGAGAAGCAGGCTTCCCACTGAGCAAGGAACCTGATGTGGGACTCGATCCCGGGTCTCCGGGATCATGACCTGAGCTGAAGGCAGTCGCTTAACCAACTGAGCCACCCAGGTGCCCCTCTCTGCCCTTTTCTGAAGTTCTTGTAGGTCCTGACCCTTTTGGAACTGTAACCAAGGGAAAGACAAATCAGTAAAACCTTGCTTCCTCTTTAGGTCCAATGCTTGGAGAGGTGGTGGAGGGTAGGATGGCCACATGGAGATAGTTCTGGATAGCAGCAGTGATTAGGTGTTTGGAACTGTTTCTGATGAGGTAGACTCTGATTGGGATTCAAGATTCACAGAACTTATGTTCTATTGGGAATGGAGGGGGGGGGAGTCAATCGGACCCTACCTACACTGAGAAGTGTTGTCCAATGACTTAAGGAGGCTTCTCTGTGCTCGCAGGTCATGTCCATCACTGTGACCATCCTTCTCCCTGGATCCAGTGCAGGGAGTGTGTAGTGGGAGCCTCTTACCATGAAGCTATTGTTACCTCATCCTCCAGGATCCCTCCAAACTGTGCAGCAGGCCCGTGGGGGATCCTGTTTCAGCACAATTGCATGTCTCCTTTCTGATTGCTTGCTCTCCAGACCAGTCACCTTCCAGGAACTCCTGCTCCTGGGTAATGACAGTCGTTCCTTTGGGGGACTCCAAGGAGCTAGATGTGTTCTGCCTGGCTCTTCCTCACTCTGTGTCTCTCTGACACCCACTGGTCTGTCAGCCGTCCAGATAACCACTTGGGACAGCCATCTCTCCCTGAGTAGGTCTGGTCAGGGCCAGCTGAGACTCTTGTTGAGGAGATGATGCCCATGATGACAGTGGCAGTAACTCTGTAGACTGATACTAAGTGTTTACTGGCTTTCAATCTGTGGCCACTCATACAGGCAGTGCTCCACTACAGACAACTGTTTCACTTGGTTCCTCCTGGGAACTGGGGTCATAAAAAGATCCCTGAAGTGAGATACCAAGACAGCGGACAGAAAATAAGGGGACAGCACAGATAATCAATCGTCAGGTGCTGTGGGCTGTGCTGGCCTATGGTCTCCCTGAGACAGGAGGAAGGTTCAATATTATTTTGAAATTACTTTCATTCTAGATGAGAGTCTAGCTTGGCAGAACCTGTTTTGCCTTATATTATTTGATGCTTAAAGATTATTATTTTTGAAATGCATCCAATCAAGCAAATGTGAGGGATGGCTGAAGGCATTTAACTGAGTATTGAGAATTATGACCTATTTAACTTGATATTATGCCAAATATACTTTTACCAGATGACTTTTATGTACTCCTGAATTCAAATATTTTGAGTGGTACAATTACATGAAGAAAAGAAGATGGAGATTGGATCTTGAAATTGTTAAACTAAGTGTTTTTAAATTAATTCAAAACTGTCCATGATCTGAAGATCTTTTTATGGAATTTTATGGAATTTATATTTTGTGCTATTCTCTGTTGTGGTTGGGAACACCACAAAACATGAAGCTCTACATCTGCCCCAACCTCTCCTTCCTTCTAGGTCAAAGCCAAAAAGTTTGCTACACATCCTAACTTCCTGTATATCCCATTAGCATATCCTATTGGAGTAGGCTGTAGATTTTCAGTCTCAATCAGGAGTAGAGATGACACAGGCTGTCATAAGGAAAGTTTCTACTACATGAATGGGAATTGTGAAACCACCACCCCCCCTTCCAGCCTGGTGACTAGGGTAAGAATTAATAGAAGAGGTAAAGCCAGAGGTCAGGAAAGCATCTGATTTTTCCCCTCTAGGCTAAATTTCTGGAACTGAGGATTTGGAGAGATTTTGCCTTGCTTCCTTTCGGAGAGAAACCAGAGTGAAAATGGCCATGAAGCAGAGAGAAAACTTGAGCTAGCATCCTTAAGCCTCTCTTAGGCTGCTGGGTATAGTGCAAAAAGTGTGGAAGTTTTTTGTTTCCTAAGGAAAGGCATGGAATGCCACAGATGGACCACCTAGGTCTCAGAAGGGATTAAGATCTCCAAGAAGATCTTAGATCTTCTTAGATCTGAGTAAGACTATGTCAGCTAAGAAGTCCCCAGGTCCTGGCTCTGCTGAAAGAACTAACTAGAAGTTCACTAACCCCACTCTACTATTTGTCAGTCAGCCCAAGGATCCCAGGACCAGAGCAGACTAGATATCACAAAGCCAAGACCAGCCTGGATCCTGAAGGCAGAGCACGGATCTGAGGTCCTCAGCTTGATCACCATGATATGGTCATATAAAGGCCACCATACACTTGCCATGATTTGGAGAAGGGACAGGGTACAGAGGAAGAATCTGATTTACTCAGAGGAGACTGCATAAACAAGAAGATTCTGAGACACAGTCAAATAAAAACTTCTAGTTGAGGGATGGAGGTAGATGGAGGTGGGAATTTCTGGGGAAGAGGAAACTATAACACTTAAGATGTGGGACATAATGGAACATCCCAGGACCTGGTACTTGGTCCAGATGAAGTTATCACAACTAGAGTCTGACTAATGTCTTAACCCACCAAAGTCTGGCAAAGGTGACTGGGATGTGAGCTTAAGGAGTGGGTGCAGTGACAGGGAGGAGAATAGAGAGTTGTAGCAGAGATTGAGTTTATTGTTTGAAGCTGTAAATCCAACACCTAACATATACCTTTCTTAGCATAAATAAATGAATGCATATTTGAATTTTGGGCAATGCTTATAAAGAAGATTGGGAGTGGGGTACAACTGCTTGAGAAGTCAGGTCTGCTGGGTCCTAGTTCACCACCTAATAAGTAATAAATACCAAAACTGCGTTACTTTCTAATTATTTTACTACATTTTCCCATTTTCTATGCTCTCAAAGTTATTTATGTCTCTTGGATAGTGCTGGCTTCATAGGCATGAAACAGTGCCCAGTACTCAGAAGGATGCATGCTTGGTTTAATGCTCTGCTGTCATTCTTGAAGTTGTTAATAACTTTAACAAGGGGGCCCCCATTTTCATTTTTTGCTGGGATCCACAAATTATGTAATGGGCCCTGATTGTACCTGTAGTGCCTTCTACAGCTTGAAATAACACATGGTAGACATTGGCAAAGGCTAGAAATCTGAGTGAAGACCAACAGTAAGACATTTACCAGCACACCACTAGACAGGCCACACTACATAAGTATAATGATTATACATGTCCATTCCCAATTCCCAGATTCCTGTGGATTCTGACAGAATTTCAGAGCAGGGAAGAAGGCTTTTGGGTTTAGGTTTTTGTTTTTGTTTTGTTTTGTTTTGTTATTTTAACATAGCAATTTACCATTTATTTGTGGCAAAGAAGAAAAACAATGGACTCAGCCTTGGTATTATTTTAAAACCTAAATTCTGACCTCCCATGATTGAAAATTGTCACACCTGAACTGTGACATTCCAGAAGGGCATTAAGAACATGGATGGGACTGGAGGAGACTATGCTGAGTGAAATAAGCCAAGCAAAGAAAGTCAATTATCACTGGGTGTGGGGAATGGGGAATGAATCTTGAAACACTGGAAAAAAAAATTTTAGTAACAATAAAAATAAATAAATAAATAAATAAATAAATAAATAAAAAGAAACATAATTGCAAGCCTAAAAAAAAAAAAAAGAAAGTCAATTATCATATGGTTTCACTTACTTGTGGAGCATAAGGAGTAACATGGAGGACATTAAGAGAAGGAAAGGAAATGTGACTGGGGTAAGTCAGAGAGGGGAGCATGAGGGACTTTGGACTCTGAGAAACAAACTGAGAGTTTTGTAGGGGAGGGGGCTGGGGGGATGGGTGAGCCTGGTGGTGGGTATTAAGGAGGGCATGTATTGCGTGGAGCGCTGGGTGTGGTGCATAAACAATGAATCTTGGAACACTGAATAAATAAAATTAAATAAATAAAAAGAAGAAAGAAAAAGCCGCCTTGAATGAAGATTCGCCTCCATTATCAAGGGTTAGAAATCTGAGAACTCGCGCCTGCCTCCCCTGGCCAACCTGGAGCTATCCCTTCCAGCGCTCTTCCTCCTCTGCGGGAAAGAAGAGAGCTTGTCCGGGCTCAGAGTCGCGGTGGGCTGGGCGATCCTTTCCAGGCGCAGCGCGGAGGAAGCCCATCCCCTCCGGTACCCCGGAGACCGCCTGCGACCCTAGCAGCGCACAGCGATGGAGTCGTCCTGGCTCGAGACGCGCTGGGCGCGGCCCTTGTACCTGGCCTTCGTGTTCTGCCTGGCGCTGGGGCTGCTGCAGGCCATCAAGCTCTACTTGCGGAGGCTGCGGCTGCTGCGAGACCTGTGCCTTTTCCCCGCGCCTCCCACCCACTGGTTCTACGGGCACCAGAAGGTAAGGGAAGGGAGGGACTGAGCAAGATGCTGCGGAGGATAGCAGGCGGGCGGAGAGGTGGGCTGCTTCCTCCCGTTAGCCGCTGCATCCTGCCCTCTCTGGCCCAGCCTGTGGTTCTTCGCATCTTTCTGTTACTCTGGGCTTGCTCTCTCACAGGGCTGCAAGGAAAGGGAAAAAGGCCTAGAACCCCTGGAATGGAAGCTTAGGGGGCTGGGAGGACCTATGTAGAGACTGCGTACAGAAAAAGAGCGTCCTGTATTTAAGGGCGGTCTCTGGTTGCTTCACCCACCTCTTGCATTTATGTACTGTATCTTAAAAAGCCTTCCACATGGATCCCCCAAAATAGTTATGTTACTCTAAATAATGCTTATTAACTGCAGAAAACAGGCAAAATAGAACACAGTTGGTTGCCATCCTTAGTGTACACCCAGAGAAAATGAAGTTTTCCCAAGATTCTGGGGAAGTAAAGAGCAGCCTCCACCAATCACTCAGAAACTGGTGGCAAATTGAAATGTGTAAGAGGGAGACCTTTACTTTTTGGTCCTCCTGCTGTCAAAATCCGCTCTTACCCCTGATTCCTTGTTTTATTCATTCAACTAGCTTTGAGTGGAGTTGTGTGAATGGGTGCTGGGATTACAAAGAGCAGACTGGTACCAGCCCTCGGAAGCCCAAGTCAGATGCATAATTAGACCATGAAGAGAAAATGCAAATACAGGGTAATGAATGCTTTGACAGGGGCCTAAGGACAAGGGGATCTTGGAGGGAATTAGGGGTTTCTACCTTGGGAAAGAAGGAAAGTCTATAAAAGTCTGGGCAGAATTTTAAAGGATGGCTGGGGTGGGGAGGATGTCCCAGGCAGAGTTACTGCATGATCCTTTGGCTCCCCCACTCCCAGTCCTTCTGCCCAGAAGTAACCACCTTAACTGGTCTACCTGTTTATTTCAATCCTTACTGGCAAAATAATATTACTATGTTGCATTTCTTTTTTTTTTTAAGATTTTTATTTATTTATTTGACAGAGAGAGAGATCACAAGTAAGCAGAGAGGCAGGCAGAGAGAGAGGAGGAAGCAGGCTCCCTGCTGAGCAGAGAGCCCATCACGGGCCTCCATCCCAGGACCCTGAGATCATGACCTGAGCCGAAGGCAGAGGCTTTAACCCACTGAGCCACCCAGGCGCCCACTATGTTGCATTTCTTAATTTAATAATTTTAGATATCCACTTATTAACTAACTTATGATGAGTAATCACTTATACCTCATCTTTTACTGTCCCAACATAGTTACATCATATTTTTTGTTAAATAGAAAAATTAGTATTTATATTGTTTTAATTATGTAAATGTTTGCTTACCACCAATCTAATGGTTGATTTTGTTTCTTTTCTCAAAGAACTATTTTTCTGTCATGGTGTTATTATCTTCCTCCTTTTCTCATATGCTGAGTTTTCCAAAATCTTTCACTATTTTTTCCCAAAATCTTTGAATAGATCTGTCAAGTGCACCTCCACAATATTTCCAAATATTGAAACATATTAAAAAATCTGTCAGCCTATGTGCTTTTCTGGAGGCATTTCTCCCAAAGACCACTTCTCCCATTCTAATCTGGACTGGATGTTCTCTAGGCCCGGTACACAGATAATGTGCTACCCTTGTCCTATCTTCTGTTTCCTGGATGCTATGTCTTTTCTTTTTCCTGATTTATTTCATCATTTTTATGAGTAGCTTCTTGAGATTGAGTGAATGAATGTCAGGTGAATTTTTTGAGCTCTCAAGTGACTGAAAATGTCTGTTAAAATTCATAACTTGATTGCTAGTTTGGCTGGGTATATATTACACTTTGGATAAAATTTTCTCTCAGAATTTTGAAGACGTCATTCCGTTGTCTTCTGGCATTCAGGATGACTTGAAAATTCTGATACCTTTCTCATTTTTCTCCCAACATGTTTACTGTAGCAAAATGCCCATAACATAAAATTTACCACCCTAACCATTTTTAAAAGTGTACAGTTCAGTGATACTAAATATATTCATAATGTTGTACAGTCATCAACACCATCCAACTCCATAACTCTTTTCATCTTGTAAAACTGAAATTCTATATTCATTAAATGATAGTTCCCCATGTCTGTCTCTCCCCAGTCCCCAGCAAACACCATTCTATTTTCTCTATATATAATTTTGACTATCTACAATTTTGACTACTATTATTTCATATAGGTGGAACTGTGTAGTATTTATCTTTTTGATTAGCTTATTTCACTTAGTATGGTGTTCTCAGGGTTCATCCATATTGTAGCATATGTCAGAATTTCCTTTCTGGGTGGCTCAGTTGGTTAAGCAACTGCCTTCGGCTCAGGTCATGATCCCGGACACCCGGGATCGAATCCCACATCGGGCTCCCTGCTCCACAGGAAGCCTGCTTCTCCCTCTCTCACTCCCCCTGCTTGTGTTCCCTCTCTGGCTGTGTTTTTCTCTGTCAAATAAATAAAATCTTAAAAAAAAAAAGAATTTCCTTTCTTTTAAAAACTGAATAATGTTTCACTGTGCTTATATACCTCATTTTTTTAAATTTATTCATCCATCAGGGGATACATGGGTTATTTCTACATTTTAGCTATTGTGAACATGGGTGTAAAAAAAATCTCTTTGACACCCTACCTACGATTCCTTTGGATACATACCCAGAAATGAAATTGCTGGATCATATGGTAAATCTATTTTTAATTTTCTGAGGAACAACCACACTGTTTTCCACGGTGGCAGTACCATTTTACACTTCTCCCAGAAGTGCACAGGGGTTTTAATTTCTCCACATTCTTACCAACACTTGCTGTTTTCTGGGTTTGTTTTTTTTTGGGGGGGGGGTTCTGACAGCAGTCATCCCAGTGGGTGTGAGGTAGTATCTTATATTTTTGACTTGCATTCCTCTAACAATGGTGATGTTAAGCATCTTTTCTTGTGTCAGTGCCATTTGTATGTCTTCTTTGGAGAAATCCCTTACCCATATTTGGATCAGGTTATTTGTTTTTTGTTGTTGAGTTTTAGGAGATGTTTTTGTTGTTGTTGTTTAAAGATTTTATTTTTATTTATTTGACAGAGAGAAAGACAGCTACAGAAGGAACACAAGCAGGGGGAGTGAGAGAGGGAGAAGCAGGCTTCCCACCAAGCAGGAAGCCCGATGTGGGGCTTGATCCTGGGTCTCCAGGATCATGACCTGAGCCAAAGGCAGTCGCTTAACCAACTGAGCCACCCAGGTGCCCCTAGGAGATCTTTACGTATTCTGGATATTAGCCACTTATCAGATATTTGCAAATATTTTTCCCATTCTGTGATTTTTACTTTTTACTCTGTTAGACTGTCTTTCATGCACAAAATTTTTAATTTTCATAAAGTCCAATTTGTGTATTTTTTCTTTTTTCCAGTCATTTGGTGTCATATTCCTGAAATCTTGCCAGATCCAACATTTTGAAGAATTGCCCTGTGTTTTCTTCTAGAAGTTTTACAGTTTTAGGTCTTACTTTTTGGTCTTTGGCCATTTTCAGTTAATTTAGGTGTTAGGTATAGGTGTTAGGTAAGGAAAGGCCCAACTTTATTCCATGGCATGTTGATATCCAGTTTTCCCAGCAACATTTGTTGAAAAGACTGTCCCTTTACCATTGAATGGTCCTAAAACCTTTGTCAAACATCATTTGACCATATATTTGGGGGTTTATTTCTAGACTATTTTATTCCATTAGCCTATGTATCTCTCCATGCCAGAACCACACCGCTTTATTACTGTAGCTCTGCAGTAAGTTTTGAAATCAGGAAATATGTCCTTCAGCTTTGTTCTTTCTTTTTTCTTAATTTTATTTTTTCAGTGCTCCAAGATTCATTGTTTATGCACCACACCCAGTATTCCGTGCAATACATGCCCTCCTTAATACCCATCACCAGGCTCACTGATCCCCCCACCTCCCTCTCCTCCAAAACCCTCAGTTTGTTTCTCAGAGTCCACAGCCTCTCATACTTTGTCTCCCTATCTGATTTACCCCAATTCACTTTTCCTTTCCTTCTCCTAATGTCTTCCATGTTATTCCTTATGCTCCTCAAGTAAGTAAAACCATATGATAATAGACTTTCTCTGGTTGGCTTATTTCACTCAGCATAATCTTCTCCAGTCCTGTCCATGTTGATACAAAAGTTGGGTATTGGGGTGCCCGGGTGGCTCAGTCATTAAGCGTCTGCCTTTGGCTCAGGTCATGGTCCTGGAGTGCCAGGATCAAGTCCCGCATCAGGCTCCCTGCTCTGCTTCTCCCTCTCTCACTCGCCCTGCTTGTGTTCCCTCTCTTGCTGTGTTTCTCTCTGTCAAATAAATAAATAAAATCTTTTTTTAAAAAGTTGGGTATTCATCCTTTCTGATGGAGGCATCATGTTCCATTGTATATATGGACCATATCTTCTTTATCCATTCATCTGTTGAAGGGCACCTTGGCTCTTTCCACAGTTTGGTGATTGTGTCATTGCTGCTATGAATATTCAGGTATATATGGTCCTTCTTTTCACTACATCTGTATCTCTGGGGTAAATACCCAGTAATGCAATTTCAGGGTCATAGGGTAGCTCTATTTTTAATTTTTTAAAGAATTTCCACATTGTTTTCCAAAGTGGCTGCACCAACTTGCATTCCCACCAACAGTGTAATAAAGTTTCCCCTTTTCCACATCCTCTCCAACACTTGTTGTTTCCTGCCCTGTTAAATTTGGCCATTCTTATTGGTGTAAAGTGGTATGTCAATGTGGGTTTGATTTGAATTTCCTTGATTGCTAATGATGATGAACATTTTTTCATGTGTCTGTTGGCCATTTGCATATCTTCTGTGGATAAGTGTCTATACATGTCTTCTCCCCATTTCTTGACGTGATTATCTGTTTTTTGGGTATTGAGTTTGAGGAGTTCTTTATAGATTTTGGATATAAGCCCTTTGTCTGTAGTGTCATTTGCGAATATCTTCTCCCATTTCGTGGGTTGCTTTTTGTTTTGTTGACTGTTTCCTTTGCTGTGCAGAAGCTTTTTACTTTGGTGACGTCCCAAAAGTTCATTTTTGCTTTTGTTTCCTTTGCCTTTGGAGACATGTCTTGAATTAAGTTGTTGTGGCTGATGCTGAAGAGGTTACTGCCTATGTTCTCTAGGATTTTGATAGATTCGTGCCTCACATTGAGGTCTTCCATTTCGAGTTTATCTTTATGTATGGTGTAAGAGAATGGTCGAGTTTCATTCTTGTGTATGTAGCTGTCCAAGTTTCCCAACACCATTCATTGAAGAGACTATCTTTTTTCTACTGGATATTTTTTTCCTGCTTTGTTGAAGATTATTTGACCAAAGAGTTGTGGGTCTATATCTGGATTCTCTATTCTGTTCCATTGGTCTATGTGTCTGTTTTTGTGCCAGTACCATGCTGTCTTGGTGATCACAGCTTTGTAGTAAAGCTTGAAATCAGGCAATGTGATGCCCCCAGCTGTTTTTCTTTTTCAACATTTCCTTGGCGAATTGGGGTCTTTTCTGGTTCCATACAAATTTTGGGATTGTTTGTTCCAGCACTTTGAAAAATGCTGGTGGAATTTTGATCAGGATGGCGTTGAAAGTATAGATTTCTCTGGGCAGTATAGGCATTTTAACAATGTTTATTCTTCCAATCTGTGAGCATAGCATGCTTTTCCATCTTTTTGTGTCTTCTTCAATTTCTTTCATGTTATTATTATTAAAGACTATTTTGGCTATTCAAGGTTCCTTGATATTCCATACAAATTTTAGGATAAAGAAGATGTGGTACATATATACAATGGAATACTATGCCTCCATCAGAAAGGATGAATATACAACTTTTGTAGCAACATGGACTGGATTGGAAGAGATTATGCTGAGTGAAATAAGCCAAGTAGAGAAAGTCAAGTATCCCCTGGTTTCACTTACTTGTGGTGCATAAGGGATAATGTAGAGGACAGTAGGAGAAGGAAAGTAAATGGGAAGTAGAGTAATCCAGGGGGAGAAATGAAACAAGAGACTTTGGACACAGAAACAAACTGAGGGACTTGGAGGGAGGGGATAGGGGGATGGGAGATCCTGGTAGTGGCTACTGAGGGCACCTATTGCATAGAGCACTGGGTGTGGGGAATGGGGAATGAATCTTGAAACACTGGGAAAAAAATTTAAGTAACAATAAAAAAATTTTAGGATGGATTTTTCTATCTCCCAGTGAATACATCACTGTGGGTTTGGTAAGGATTATACTGAAGTGTAGATCACTTTGGGCAGTATTGACATCTTAACAATAATAAATCTTTCAATCCATCAACATGGAATGTGTTTCCATTTGTTTATGTCTTTTAAAATTTCTTCAGAAATGTTTAGTTCTCACTGCACAAATCCTTCACCTTGTTGCTTGGGAATACTTGGTGTTCCAATATTTGGTTTCACCTCCCAAATATTTTATTTTTTTATTCTATTGCAAATGGAATTGTTTTTGCTATTTTCTTTTCAGATTGTTTATTATTAGAAATGCAACTGGTTTTGTGTAGAAAATGTAGATTTTCTACATTTTAGTGTAGAAATACTTGCTTCTTAGAGTTTTATAGTTTTAGCTCTTTCATTTAGATCTTTGATCCATTAAGTTAATTTTTGCATATTGTGTAAGGATCTTGATTTATTCTATTTTTTGTGGATATCCAGTTATCCCAGTACCATTTGTTGAAAAGATATTCTTTCCTTGCGTTGAACTGTTTGGAATCTGAGTAGGAAAAACCAAAAACCAAGTTTTCCTCCTGTGTTTCCCCTTTACTCTCACACTATGCCCATATTCATAACACTTCTGACACCAGGTGTTGGGTGAGTGCCCTCACTCCCAGGCTGCAATCAAGCAATCCTGTGATACAATGCAATTCTGACACTCAGCCCCACAAGACTACCCCCTCCCCACTTCAGATGCCAATGGCAAGTCCAGATTGTTACTGTGCTTCTGATCAATCACCTTTAGTAAGTTGAAGATTTCCATGACCTCTTCTTCAGGTTGGGTAAATATGCTGGAACAGCTCAAAGAACTCGGGAAAACAGTTAATTTACTTTTTACCAGTTTATTATAAATGGATATGATAAAAGATACAGAAGAACATGCAGTTGGAAGTGATGCATAGGACAAAGTATGTGAGAAGGAGCACAGAGTTTCCATGCCCTCTCCAGATGCATCACTTTACAAGTACCTCCACATGTTCACCAAAATAGAAGGCCTCCAAACCCTGTACTTTTGGAATTCTTACAGAGGCTTCATCTTGTAGGCATGATTGAACATTAACTCCATTTCTGATCCCTCTCCCTCTCTGGAGAATGAGAAGTGGGACCGAAGATTCCAAGCTTCTAATTATTGCTTGGTCTTTCTGGTGACCAGCCCCCATCCAAGAGCCATCTCAGTGGAACAAAAGACACTGCTGTCAGTTGACTGTAAAGATGAAGTTTATTTCTAGATTCTCAGTTTTATTCTATTGATCTATATGTCTGTCCTTGTGCCAATACCACACTGTCTTAATTACATTTGCTTCATAGTAAGTTTTGAAATCAGGAAGCATGAGTCTTCCTATTTTTTCTTTTTTAAAAAAGATTTTATTCATTTATGAGAGAGAGAGAGAGAGAGAGAGAGAGAGAGAGCGCTTGCACAAGCAGGGGGAGGGGCAAAAAGAGAGGGAGCAGCAATTCTCTGCTGAGCAGGGAGTCTGATGCAGAACGCTATCCCAGGACCCTGGGATCATGACCTGAGCTGAAGGCAAATGCTTAACCAACTGAGCCACCCAGGCGCCCATATTTTATTCTTTTTCAAGATTATTTAGGTTATTCTGGATACCTCTGGTTTCCATATAAGTTTTAAGATCAGCTTGTCAATGTCTACAAAGAAGCCAGGTATGATTCTGATAGGGATTACATGGAATCCTTAGATCAATTTTGGAAATATTGTCATGTTAACAATAGTAAGTCTTCTGATCCATGAACATGGGACATCTTTAAATTTGCTTAAGTATTTTTTAAATTTCTTTCAACAATGTTTTATAGTTTTCAGAGTATAAATTTACATTTACCTTTTTAAATTTGTTTCTGAATATTTTATTCTTTCTGATACTGTTGTAGACAGAATGGTTTTATTTTCATTCAGATCAGATTGTTTATTGCATTCATAATGTTTTAAAGTCCATATCCCTCTTGACTGTCAATAAATTATTTTTTTTCCGTTTTAGAAGGGCCTCTACCAGAGTATTTACAGATGAAAGATGGCTAATATATCAAGCTGACTAATATTATCAACTCTACCTATTTGCCTTTTTTTTTCAAACTTTATGTTTCTTTTGACAATTCACCACTTAGAGAGTCATAACGAACAGCTGGAACTATTTTTCCTTAATCTCTCTAAGGTTCAGTTTCCTCATCTGTAAAATGTAGGTTCTAATTATATCTGCTTCATAGTGTTCCTGATATAAATCATGGAAAGCATGATCTTGGCAGCACCTAATTCATAGTAGTGCTTTGTAAGTGTTAGCTATTACTATTTGTCTGGAGGCTAAGCATTTTCTGAATATTTCTAAACAATATATCCTAAGTAGATGTAAGACATATTTTCAAATATATTAAGATGCTATTGTGGATGAAGAAATATAAATCCATGTATTATAGGAGTCACAATGGCTTTCTCTCCTCTTTGCCCAAACAGGAGTTAATAAAAGTATAACCAAATGCTTGTGGTTGAGGGTGTCCATGACAATTTATAACCTAAAGAAATAATCCTCATATTAAACTATAAGTTTCATGAGGGCAAAGACCTTGCCTATCTTATATTTCCCTGCATCTCTATTGTCTGACATATATAGTAGGCACTTAATAAATACTCACTTGTCTATGGTTTACACATGATTTAATGAAGGAACATTTGCTTTGTTGGGAGACATCGTTTGCATTGTCAGTGGGTGCTCGTAACTGGCTTGATTGTGGGAATGTTAGCAAAAATGAGTCTGTACCATTTCAGGAGCTAGATTTCAAGAATCTCAATCTCTTAGGGGCCCTAAACTTTCCAGGTAATACTTCATGGGATAAAGGTACTAGCTGGTAACAGAGGAAATTGAGAGCTGAAGTTTTCCACATTTTCTGAGGGTAAGACAAATCACATGGCAAACTCTGTATGATTGGTCACACAAGGAAGAACTTGCCAGCCTTAGCGTTTCTTTGCAAGTCAAGACCCCCACACCGTACACCCAGACACGCACATACAGGTGTCCCCCACACTCTCAAGTTATATAAGAAATGGATATAAATGAATCTTCTTGTCAGTGATTTAGAGGAACTGTTGAAATGAGTCATTAGTAACTTGGTTATTAAGGCAAAAAGTTCATCTCTGATGGTGGTACTTGTACTCTGGTTTATAAAGGCTGGAAGCCGAGAGGTTTTTAAAAAAAAAAAAAAAAAAAAAACTTGCTTCAAGTTCACACACCTGTATAAATGAGCCTTCTAGTGTAAGGGAAAAGAATGGAATTTTCTTCATAGATAGAGTGGGCAGGTTTTAAGGAAGAAGCTTTTACTATGAAGTCACAAGGAAGAATCACTCCTCAATAATTAGAGAAAGGAAAAGGGAGAGGAAATCGTGAGCTGGATCATGAATCATGTTCCGTCTACTACCAATTGACTTCCCACATAGGAAAAAATATTTCTCAGCTTCTAGATTCCACTCCTAATTGATATCTGTGACCTTGGCAGGTGAGGCAGACTCAGGTCTCTTCACCTTCTCAGCTGGGAAAACAGCTCACCATTGATTTATTTGACAGGGACTTATTCTGGAAATGCAACATACGTTTATACTGAGAAGACAAATACACTGACCTTCTTTAGAAAATTATATTCCAGGGACGCCTGGGTGGCTCAGTTGGTTAAGCATCTGCCTTCAGCTCAGGTCATGACCTCAGGTTCTGGGATCTAATCCCACATCGAGCTCCCTGTTCAGCAGGGAGCCTGCTGCTCTCTCTCCCCCTGCCCCTGCTTGTGCTCTTTCTCGCTCACTCTCAAGTGAATAAATGAAATCTTTTAAAAATTTAAAAAAAAAAATTATAGGGGCCCCTGGGTAGCTCAGTTGGTTAAGCGACTGCCTTCGACTTATGTCATGATCCCAGATTCCCGAGATTGAGCCCTGCATTGGGCTCCCTGCTCAGCAGGAAGCCTGCTTCTCCCTCTCTCACTCCCACTGCTTGTGTTCTCTCTCTGGCTGTGTTTCTCTCTGTCAAATAAATAAATAAAATCTTAAAAAAAAAAAAAAGAAAATTATATTCCAGGGTACTTGAGTGGCATAGTCAGTCAAGTGTCTGAGTTCTAGTTTAGCTCAGATCATGATCTCAAGGTTGTGAGAATGAGCCCCACATTGTGTTCCATGCTGAGCAGGGAGTCTGCTTGAGATTATCTCCTCCCTGTTCCTCTGCCTCTCCCCTCAGTTCAATAAAGCTTTTTAAAAAATTATACTCCAAGCTTGGACATACCAAGGAAAGCATATTTGTGCAACTTTTTTCAGGCCCTTTATATAGTTTGCTTCTGTGAGAGGGGATGAAGCCAGACTGGCTCCTCTAACTTCCTTCACTCTTTTTTTCACTGCAGTTACTTCAGGATGGTAAAATGGAGAAATTTGAGGAGCTTGTTGAAAAATACCCCTGTGCCTTTCCTTGCTGGGTTGGGCCTTTTCAGGTATTTTTCTATATTTATGATCCAGACTACATAAGGACATTTCTGGGCAGAACAGGTAAGAAAAAGGATGAATCTCAGGAACCTAATCCTCCTAGGAGTGATATGCAGAACTCACAGGCAGGATTCTAAAGAAATCCTGAAGCAAAGATTAGAACTGGGCCTTTAAGAGACCTAGGAACACAATGATGGTTATCAGAGGAAGGGATGCATGAAATAGGTGATGGAAATTAAGAAGTGTACTTGTTGTGATAAGCACTGGGTAATGTATGGAATTGTTGAATCACTACATTGTACACCTGAAACTAATATAACACTGTGTTCACCATCCTGGAATTAAAAAAAGAAAGAGAAACCATGTGATACTTGACTTTCTCTACTTGGCTTATTTCACTCAGCATAATCTCTTCCAATCCAGTTTATGTTGCTACAAGAGTTGGATATTCATCCTTTCTGATGGAGGCATAGTATTCCATTGTATATATGTACTTGTGGTGCATAAGGGGTAATACAGAGGACAGTAGGAAAAGGAAAGGAAATGGGAAGTAGGGTAATTCGGGGAGAGAAATGAAACATGAGAGACTTTGGACTCAGAAACAAACTGAGGGTCTTGGAGGGAAGGGGTGGGGGGATAGAAGAGCCTGGTGGTGGGTACTGAGGGCATGTATTGCATGGAGCACTGGGTATGGGTCATAAACAATGAATCTTGGAACACTGAAAAAAATAAAATAAAATTTTTAAAAAAAGAAAGAAAGAGAGACCTGGAGAAAGTGGAGAGAATTTTCTCACCAACCCTGAAAGGGATAATCACATCCCCTCCATTCCATTGCCCAGCTCAGACTCCCATGAGCCCTTGAGTGTATCTTAAAGCCAGGCTGGCACACTGGATCACCAAGGGCTTCCTTTGCCTCTTGGTTTTGTGATTTCAGTGTCAGCAGTACTCCCTACACCCAGTCCCCTGCATGAGCATGTCTTCAGGGGAATTCAGAAGTAGCTATTTCAGTACATAAACTTGAATGCTATATCATTAATTTACCAGTATAACCTCTTGACTGTGGTCCAAATTTTGTTTTTTGTTTGCATATTTCTCAGCTGTGTTTCCTTTTGGGGCACAAGTCAGGTGCCTTTTTCAAGGCATCCATGATGGATCATCTCATAGCACAAAATTTAAATATCTGGTGTTTGCTCTATCATCTTTGTTTTAACTAACTTAGTTTTAACTAAGATCTTACATCGTAACCTTTCTTCCCTGTCCACTGTCTCCATTACTTTTAGTAAAACCTGACAAATGAAAACAGCCTTTCCCTGAAACTCCTTGTGTCCCATGCCCTCAACTCTGATTTATTTCTTGCTCAACTCTTAAAGGACAAGAGCTGCAAAATGCCTCCATGTTAGAGTTCACAAGAACCCCAAGAGGCATTTGCCCCCTTTCTCTGTGGTCTGCCATCCCTTGCTCTACTCCTTAATCTACTTTCCAAGAAGGGTATAATATATTGTCCCCAATCCTGTTCTGGAAACGTGGTAACCCTCAGGCAATCTCTGTTTCTGTTGGAAAAAGTGTAAGCAAGGAAAGAATGTGGGTTTGGGTTCTTGTCTGCCTCCTGGAGTTTGTTGTTCTCTGGTTCCTTAACCAAGACTTGTGGTTTTCCTAGGCCTGCCAGTGCTGTAAGGGGTGAGCCCTGGGCTCCTTTTTGCTATGTATGCTTAATGCAGGCAAATGAAGAAAACCTTCACCAACTTTGGCAATTTCCCTCTAATACTGTTGTTTGTTTCCTCTATTTGACTCTACAGATCCCAAGTCCAAGTACCTGTACAAGTTCTTGATTCCATATATTGGTATGTATGTGCAAAAGAGCAGAAGGACTTACTCTCTCATTTGAGGTCCCCTTGCTATTGTAGAGAATTCCAAAGAAGCAAATCAAATGTTCAAAAGCATTAAGAGAATGGTAGATCTATACTGCAAGTTATCTAAGGGTGTGCTAAGTCAATACAACATAACTTCGTAGGAACCCTCTTTGTCCATTTTTCTCCCCAAAGTCTCATTCTCAAGGCACATTTGTGTTAATTGGTCCCACCTCTGTCTTTAAAACTGCAGCTTCATATCTGTATCCTTTATTTTATCCTTTCTTCTCTCTTATTTTCTTGGCTATTCCCTTTTCTTTTTGGAGTTCCTTTATTTCCATTTGCAAACCACTGTAGTTTTGCTCTGAAGTGTTGTTTGACAGTACTTCAAAAAAAGATAAATTAAGACTTTTAGTCATGTAATTGGTATTTATGTTAGACAAAGAAGGAAATAAATGAGAAAAATTGTAGGTTTGGGGTTCAGAGCTACCTGGATTTGAATACTACCTCCTACTGACTAGTTGAATGGGATTTTGGGGAAAACATCTAATAAATGTTATATCTCTGGGCCATTGTGAAGATTAAGTGAAGCACATATTTTTTACACTTAGTGTAATGGATGGCATTGGACTAGCGCCAGACCATGCATCACAAGCCTGACATGTTGTAAGCTCTCAATAAATTATGGAAATTACATATTAATAAACTTCAAGGTCATTTTAAAGCCAAATCTTTAATGATCTTTCTTGCAAGAGAAGGTTGTAAAGCATTGGTCTTCATGAGTGTTTCTATTTCGTATCATTTATAGGTGTAAAGCACAGGCTAGAGCTCAGGAGGAGACATCTGGGGACAGAGTGGACACTCAGGTCTAGTTCCTTGTAAATTTTGTGTTTACAACATAGTTTATGGATTGGCTTGGAGCCAAGAGAAGATGAATATTTGTTGTGTTTCTACCACAAGCTAGAAGATGAACTAGGTGCCTCATGTATACACCTTCATTTAATCTACACAGCAACATAGTGAAGTAGGTGCTTATTATCACACTTTATCATTGAGAAAACCAGGGCTCAGGAAGATTAAGTAACTTACTCAGTTACTATGCCGGTAGTAGCTGGTGATTTCAGAATCAGCACACTCATCAGGTTGCAAAACTTGGGGTCTTCCTTGCAATGTTAAACACATCCATCCCAGATATAAGTATCAAAACTCACTTCCAACTTAATATATGAGCACTGCTCTGATTTCTACTCTGTTACAACTACCTGTGTACCATGTTCACCCCATGATGTTGTATTCCTCACCTCTCTTTCCTCATCTCATCTAATAAAATGGCATGAGGTTTTGTTCCTTTTATTTCTCAAGGAAAAGGCCTGCTGAATCTAGATGGACCCACGTGGTTCCAGCACCGTCGACTACTAACTCCTGGGTTCAGTGTTAATATCTTGAAATCATATGTTGAGGTGATGGCCCATTCTGTGAAAACAATGCTGGTAAGTGAAGGGACAAAATGTGCTCTGGTGTGTTGCAGAATGCTTCCAACAGGGAATGTGTTTAGCATGTGTACTGAGTAGTGAAAGTCAAAGGGGGATGGCTCCTAGAAATTACCCAATGTGCAATTACCAACTGAACAAGAGGTGTCTATGTAAACCTTTGCTTTGGTTCTTTGGGTGATTAAAAATGATGAAGATCTGGTCATTTGACTTAGATATATTTTGAGGCCCTGTGGCAGCAAACGGAGTAGTGAGATTCAGATGGTAAATGCTATAAATGATAGGCAAGGGAACCAGGGCCAGCTATAGTGACTTCATATGCAGAGGAGACTCAGATTTGCTGGGAAATATGAACTGGACTTAATTATGTAGATAACACAGGTGAGGGAATTCTAGGCAGAGTGAGTTAGCATGAACAAAGCATGGACCTTAGAATGAACTTGCCTGATGGTCACAAAGACCTTAGTAAAAGTTAAGTTTCTACATTAAAATTGCAAATGTGAGTTTCTTCTTGTGGATAGTAGTGGATTAGTAGGAGCTGACTTGAGCCTTTTCAAAGAGACAGGAGGATGTTGGCAGAGGAATATTCCTATGTGGTGTGGTCTCTGATTTATAAATGAGCTCCACTCATTTATAAATGCCACTTGTACATGGTATATTTTAAATATATTTAATATATTTTAAATATATTTAAAAATAAATATTTTAAATTTTTAAATTTGTACTTTATAAAAAATCAGACAAGTAATTCATTAATACAAGTTTTTTTTTTTATTGTTACTAAAATTTTTTTTTCCAGTGTTCCAAGATTCATTTCCCATTCCCCACACCCAGTGCTCCACGCTTTAGGTGTCCCCAGTACCCACCACCAGGCTCTCCCATCCCTCCACCCCCCTCCCTCCAAGTCCCTCAGTTTGTCTCTGTGTCCAAAGTCTCTGTTGTTTCGTCTCCCTCCCTAGATTACCCTAACACTTCAAACCCCACAAACAAAGCCAAAGTTTCCTTCCACCTTCATTTGCAAACCCATCCCTTTTCCCAAGAGAGAACCACTGTTACCCAGTACCCAATTGGCTGGGTTCTCACAGAAGTGGATTTAACCTCAGTCTCCCTGGTTGGGGTAAAAAACAACAACAAAACCATGTCTCACTCTTGGCAGGGAACCAGAGGTGCAGGTTAGGGGGCCCGGGGTGAGGGGCATTCTCCTTCCATTCCAGTGCTGTCCAGCTTTGTGCATAATAGCAAATTAGCCACTGGTGCTACTAGGTTTATCTCTGTTTCAATAAAACCACTTCTGTATTCTTTATTTCACAGCCCCACCTGTGCCTGAAACCCCACTCATAGCTCCTATCCTCCACCGAACTATGCTCAAGTTCCTCCAGCCTTGAGCCTCCCCTTTGCTCTCATTTCTTCTAAATTTACTTTATTTACTCAGTAAAATTTACATAATTCAAGATGAAAGCAATTGAATAAACAATTGACATTTGGGTAAAATCTTAGGAAAAAAAAAAACAACTCTTTTTTTTAGACTTCCAAATGCATAACAGCCCCTAGCTATGGCATAGGTGCTCAACAAATGTCAGTTGCTCTGACTTTAACCATTCAGATGTATTTGTGTTTTACACAAAGAATGCTTATTATGACAAATAAATTTCAACAGGGAAATGTATGGCATTTTCAGCACAAAACACCTCGCGTAGTGTGAGTAGGTCACATGGGGGAAGAAGTAAAGTGGACAGAGGGAGCACTTGATTGGAAGTCACTCCCCAAAGCTGCTCATTTCATGGCTTCTCTCTGTCCCTCACTTCTGAATTGAAAATGGATAAAGAAGATCCATTCATATAGTTTATATATACAGTGGAGAATTACTCAGCCATCAGAAAGAATGAATCCCTACCATTTGCACTGACATGGATGGAACTGGAGGGGACTATGCTAAGTGAAATAAACCAAACAGAGAAGGACGAACATCATATGACTTCACTCATATGTAGAACATAAGGAATAGTATAGAGGACCACAGGGGAAGGGAGGGAAAACTGAATGGGAAGAAATCAGAGAGTGAGACAAATCATGAGAGACTCTGGACTCCAGGAAACAAATTGAGAGTTACAGAAGGGGGTAGGGATGGGGTGACTGGGTGATAGGTATTAAGGAGGCACATGTGGTGATGAGCACTGGGTGTTATATACAACTAATGAATCATTGAATATGACCTCAAAAACTAACAATGTACTATATGTTGACTAACTGAACATAATAAAAAAATAAAAAATAAAACCACCTTGAGTCAAGGGGCAAAAAAAAAAAGAAATGTGTTTGGTTTTCTCATTCTGTTTTTGTTATTGCTGTTTTGTTTTTGTTTTTGTTTAGAAAGAAGCGGGGAGGGGCAGAGGGAGAAAGAGAGTCTTAAGCAGGGCTTGATCTCATAACCCTGAGATCATGACCTGAGCCAAAATCGAGTCAGACACTTAACCAATTGAGCCCTTGAATTGAAAATGTTTTTTACGGTATTCCAAGTTTATTTTAAGTGTGGCTATGGTGGTTGGCAATAGTGATGGTGGGGTGGGGTGTCTAGCAATTTGGGGACTGAAGATGGAAGAAGTCCTGGGAAAACCCTTTGTAATTATAGCTCTGTTTCACTGGGACTCTGATCTGCTGTACTGCAGTTATGGTAATAACTGAAAGGCCAAAGATATTTAACTCAGCCATTTGCCATACCTGGTTTGCTCTGTGCTCTTTCTCCCAGCTGAGTGCAATTTTCCTCTCTTTATGCCAAGTAAGCACTTACTTAATTTATCTATATGACCTCTAGCTCCTCCAAGGTCAATGTTGTCTACCTTACATCCTAAGGGCAGGGTGAGGGAGGAGCTTTCAGATAAAGGCAGTTTGATGATGATGATGTCATTGATTTTGACCTCCTATGCCAGGGTAAGTGGGAGAAGATTTGCAGCTCTCAGGACACAGTTGTGGAGGTCTATGAGCATATCAGCTTGATGACCCTGGACATACTCATGAAATGTGCTTTTAGCCAGGAGACCAACTGCCAGATTAGCAGGTCAGTGACAAAAAAGCAAAAAAGACACTCGTTCGCCATTATCTAAGTCATTCATTGACATATTGTCCCTACTTTCTCTCCTAGAACCCATGATCTCTATGTTAAAACAATATTTGAAGCCAACAAAATCATCTTTTACCGCTTATACAGTTTCTTATATCACCATGACATCATTTTCAAATTCAGCCCTCAGGGCCACCGCTTACAAGAGTTGGCCAAAATTCTACGTCAATACACAGGTATTTCTTGCATTGGGTGGCTCAAGTCCATACACTGTCATAATTTCCTTGTATCTGTCTAGATGAATAGGTCTCAGTGTGAAAAAAAGAAAACATTCTTGTTCTTAATGGACTTTTTTTTATAGGGACAGTACTGCTTTAGAAGATTTTGCTAGATCCAAAGTAGGAGTCCTGTCAGAAGTTTTCTATACCATGTTCATTATGTACAATTGTTATTAATACAAATATAATAAGGGGACATTTAATATCCCAAAGCACACAGGGCATATGAGTTTTTGCTCAATGTTTGCAATTATAACGAAGGAATAATGACAAACTAAAAATACTCATGCAACATAGGAATAACTATGGGAGCACAGTGAAAATGGACATGCATTCAAAAGAAGGGAGAGATTGGGTTTGGGGGGTATAAAGTTTCAATTACACAAGATGAATAAGTTCTAGGGATCTACCTGTAAGTTAACAGTACTACATTGGGCGTGTAAAAGTTTGTTAAGTGGGTAGATCTCACGTTAAGTGTTCTTATTACAACAACAAAAAAAAATAAATAAAAGAAGCTCCATTTGGAGCGCCTGCTGGCTCAGTCAGTAGAGCATGCGACTCTTGATCTCGGGGTTGTAAGTTCAAGACCCATGTTGGATATAGAGATTACTTAAAAATAAAATCTTAGGGGAAAAAAAAGCTTCATTCAAAAATAGTTTTGACAAAACATAAAAATTAAGGTCGAAATATATTAAGTCCTTTTTTAAAAGATTTATTCATTTGAGAGAGAGACAGAGAGAGCACAATCAAGGGGAGAGGCAGAGGGAGAGGGAGAAGCAGGCCTCACACTGAGCCAGGAGTCCCATGCAGGGCTTGATCCCAGGACTCTGGAGATCATGCCCCAAGCCAAAGGCAGACACTCAACTATCTGGACCACCCAGGAGCCCCAAAGCATTTAGCTTTTTAAGCAGTTCAGCATTACTTTTCATCAACACCATAAGAGAGAATATTTATCAAGCAGTGAGTTCTTCCTTGGCTCCACCGCTTAGTAGGAGTGTGACTTTGGGCAAGTTTTCTCACTGCTTTGTCTAAGTGTCATCTGTAAAATAGGGATAAAAGGGAAGCTATCACCTAGGTTTGTGGTGATGATTAAATATATTAACATACATAAAGCACGTAGGACAGTGCCTCGCACTGAATAAATGTTAAACATCAACCATAGTCACTTTAGCAAATATATTTGCCTCAAAGAAATTTGCAAGACCAACACATGCACAGTCCACACACACAAAGAAATGTAGGTATTTTAAGGAGGACACTAAGAGGGGCTCCTGGGTCGCTGAGTCAGTTAAGCAGCTGCCTTCAGCTCAGGTCATGATCCCAGGGTCCTGGGATCAAACTCTGCATCAGGCTCCCTGCTCCGTGAGGAGTCTGCTTATCTCTCTTCCTCTGCCTGCTGTTCCACCTGCTGGGATTCTCAATCTCTCTCTCTCTCTGTCAAATAAATAAATTAATTAATTTTTTAAAATCTTTAAGGAGGACACTCAAAGAAGCAGTTTAGGTTCACAATTTAAGACACAGATGAGCATTATATATAGCAGTAGTTCCAAACTTTTCCACCTCAAAGCCCGCACAGAAAATGCTTAATTTGTATGGCTCATTAGAGTGGATCTGGGAACATCTATGAAGGACTTAGTGAAAAAAGTCTTTACTATTTCTTTATATTACATAATTATAATGAAAAAATACAAAATATTAGGGAAAATGTTAAATTTTTCAAAATAAAACCTTTTCAAAAAATGTATTTTTTGTTGTCAAATTTATCCATTTTTTATTGCATCTGGATTTTCAGTAGTAGTCACTAGCTTTCCCCTGTTCTAGGTTATCTCAGCCCTTGCTCTAATGACAGTTTGGGTTGGATAAGTCTCTATTGTGTAGGGAGCTGTCCTGTGTGGTATAGGACTTTTAGCTGCATCCCTGACATCTACCCTCTCGGTGCCAGTAGGACTCTGATAGTTGCAGCAACTGAAAATGTCTATGGACATTTCTCAATGTCCCCTGGGGTCAAAATTATCTGCAGCTGGGCTGCCTGTGTGACTCAGTTGGTTAAGCACCCAACTCTTTTGGCTCAGGTCATGATCTCAGGGTAGTGAAATTGAGCCCTGCATTGAGCTCTGTGCTGGGTGTGGAACCTGCTTAAGATTCTTTCCCTGTACCCCTTCCCTTCCCCACCCCCACTTGTGCTTGCTCTCACTCTCTCTCTCTTTCAAAAAGTAAAAAATTATAATAAAACCTTTTCAAAAATTATATGCAGCTGAGAACCACTGTCTTATACCCAACTATGGAGACATTCATCCATGCTTTTCTTCCAGTACTTGTGTGATTTTGTTCTTTTTGCATTTAGATCTCTGATCCATTTACAGTTTATTCTTATGTATGGAGCGAAGTGTTGATCCAGGTTTTCCAAATGGTTATCCAGTTGTCCCATCACCATATATTAAAAAGTTCCATCTTTTCTGTGATATACATATCTTTATCTATATCTCCCATGGAATATTACTCAACCATAAGAATATTGAGATCTCTCCCTTTGCAACAACATGCATCCATACCTAGAGGGCATTATGGAAGGAAAGTAAGTCAGACAAAGACAAATACCCATATGATCTCACTCAGATGTTTTGATTTAAGAAACAAATAAAATGAATACACAAAGAAAAAAGAGACAAACAAAAAAACAGGCTCCTAAATACGGAGAACAAACTGGTCATTGCCAGAGGACAGGTGAGTAGGAGGATCGATAAAGTAGATAAAGGGGATTAAGCGTATACTTACTTATCATGATGAACACTGAGTAATGCATAGGATCATTGAACCATTCATTATATTGTATACCTGAAACTAATATAATACTATATGTTAATTATATTTCAATTAAAAATTTAATATAATCTGAAAGTTCCCTCATTTCCAGCAATTTGAGATAACTTTTTATCACATACTAAATTGACATATGTACTTGAGCTTATTTCTGGACTTCCTTTTCTATTCTATTGGTCTATTTATTTATGTAATAGAATCATACTGATTTATGTAAACGGCTTTGTAGTATGATTTTTGTGTGTGTGTGTTTTTTAAAACAAACTAGGGATGCCTGGGTGGCACAGTCAGTTAAGTGTCCAACTCTTGGTTTTAGCTCAGGTTATGATCTCAGGGTCAAGAGATCGAGCCTTGCTTAGGGCTCCCACTCAGGGTGGAGTCTACTTAAGATTCTTTTTCCCTCTCCCTCTGTACCTCTATCCCATGTTCACACTCTGTCTGTCTCTCTCTCTCTCCTAAAAAAAATTTAAAAATCAACAAACTATTTTTCAGAGATTTTTAGGTTTACCGAATAATTAGGCAGAAAATACAGAGAGTTCTCATATGCTTTTTCACCTCCTGGTAAAGTCCATAGTTTACTTTAGGCTTCACTATTTATATTGCACACTGCATGGATTTTGATCAATACATTATGATATGTATCCCGCTCTATTCCTAGTTTTCTGCAAATTGTTTTTTTTTATTGTGAATGGGTGTTAGATTGTGTTAGATCTTTTTTCTGCATCTTTTGCTATTGTCCTATGATTTTTCTTCTTTAACTTACTGATGTGATAGATTACATGAATTGATTTTTGAATGTTGAACCAGACTTGTATATCTGGAATAAATCCCACTTGGTCATGTTGTGTAATTCCTTTTATGTGTTGTTGGGTTCAACTTGCTAATATTTCATTGAGGATTTTAGCAGCTATTTCATGAGAGATATTGGTTTGTAGTTTTCCTTTCTTATAATGTCTTTGTCTGGTTTTGATATTAGGATAATGTCTGGCCTCATAAAAATGAATTAGAGAGTATTCCCTCTGCTATTTTCTAGAAGATATTGTAAAGAATTGGTATTATTTCTTTCTTAAATATTTGAAAGAATAAACCTGTGAAGTCATTTAGACCTGGCCCTTCCTGTTTGGGGAAGGCTGTTAATTATTGATCTAATTTCTTTAATATATATAAACCTATTTAGACTACTTCTCTTGTTGAGTTTTGGAAGACTATGTCTTTCAAGAATTTGGTCCATTTCATGTTGGTTATCAAATGTATGGGCATACACTTGTTCATAATATTCCTTTATTATCTTTTTAATGCCCATAGAATCAGTACTGATGTCCCCTTTTTATTTCTGATATTAGTAATTTGTGTCTTCTCTCTTTTTTTCTTAGCTAATCTGGCTAGAGATTTATCAGTTTTTTTTTTTTAAGATTTTATTTATTTGACAGAGAAACACAGCTAGAGAGGGAACACAAGCAGGGGGAGTGTGAGAGGGAGGGAGGGAGAGAGAGGGAGAAGCAGGTTTCCCACGGAGCAGGGAGCCCGATGTGGGGCTTGATGTGGGGCTTGATCCTGGGTCTCTGGGATCATGACCTGAGCCGAAGGCAGTTGCTTAACCAACTGAGCCACCCAGGCGCCACCAAGATTTATCAGTTTTATTGATCTTTTCAAAGAACCAAATTTTGGTTCATTGACTTTATCCCTTGATTTTCTATTTTTGATTTCACTGCTTTCTGTTCTAATTTTTTTTATTATTTCCTTTCTTTTATTTACTTTGGATTTAATGTGTTCTCTTTTTAGTTTCCTAAGGCAGAAGGTTAGATTGCTAATTTTAGATCTTTCTTCTTTTCTAATATATTAATTCAATGTTATAAAGTTCCCTCTACGATGAATGACAGACCTATACCCCTGGAACAAATAATATATTATATGTTAATTTAAAAATAAAAAATAAAAATAAAAAAATAAAGTTTCCTTTAACTACTGTCTTTGCTGTGTTCCACAATTTTGATTACTTGTATTTTAATTTTCATTTAGCTCAAAAATTTTAAAATTTTCCCTTGAGATTTCTTTGACACATGGGATATTTAGAAATGTGTGGTTTACTCTCTATTTTTGGAGTTTTCCAGTGACCTTTCTGTTATTGATTTCTTTTCTATTGTGGTCTGAGAACACATTTCATATGATTCATGTTCTTTTTAAATTTAGGGTTTGTTTTATGGCCAAATGTGGTCTATCTTGGAGAATGTTCTTTGTGAGCTTATAAAGGAAGTGTATTCTGCTCTTGTTGGATGATGCGTCCTATAGATGTGAAACAGATTCAGTTGATTGATGATATTGTTCAGTTCAACTGTGTCCTTGCTGGTTTTCTGACGGTTGGATCTGTCCATTCCTGACAGGGGAGTGTTGAAATCTCAAACTATTTCTCCTTGGAAGTCTATTTTTTTTTTTTTTTGCTTCATATATTTTGACACTCTGTTGTTAGTTGTATTCATTTTTTTTAAAAGATCTTATTTATTTATTCATGAGAGACAGAGGGGTGGGAGAAGGAGAAGCAGGCTCCCCTCAGAGCAGGGAGCCTAATGCAGGACTTATGTGGGGTTCCTTCCCAGGACCCCAGGATCCTGACCTGAGCCGAAGGCAGATGATTAACCAACTGAGCCACCCAGGCACCCAGATGCTTTCACATTAAAGATTGTTGTCTGGGCGCCTGGGTGGCTCAGTTGGTTGAGCGACTGCCTTCGGCTCAGGTCATGATCCCGGAGACCCGGGATCGAGCCCCACATCGGGCTCCCTGCTTGGTGGGAAGCCTGCTTCTCCCTCTCTCACTCCCCCTGCTTGTGTTCCCTCTCTGGCTGTGTTTCTCTCTGTCAAATA
The DNA here is from genome assembly GCA_004023965.1 of Spilogale gracilis. Lineage (NCBI taxonomy): Eukaryota > Metazoa > Chordata > Mammalia > Carnivora > Mephitidae > Spilogale > Spilogale gracilis. The sequence continues at coordinate 29,492 of PITA01010121.1, forward strand.
AATAAAATCTTTAAAAAAAAAAAAAAGATTGTTGTCTTCTTGGAGAATTGACTCCTTTATAATTATGTAATGCCCTTTTTACCCTTAATAATTTTTTCCCTGATATTTTTCCTGGCTTTAAAATCTGTTCTATCTAAAGTTAATATAGCTACTCCAGCTTTCCTTTGGTTAGTTAGCATGGCATGTCTTACTCCATTCCTTTACACTTAATCTATATGTATCTTTGTATTTTAAAGTGGAATTCTTATAGACAACATATAATTGGGTCTTTTTTAATCCATCTCACAGTCCATCTTTTAATTGGTGTATTTAAACTATTGATGCTTAATATGATATTATTATATTTGGATTAATAACTACCATATTTGGAGTGCCTGGGTAGCTCAGTGGGTTAACCCTCTGCCTTCGGCTCAGGTCATGATCTCAGAGTCCTGGGATCGAGCCCCACATGGGGCTCTCTGCTCAGCAAGGAGCCTGCTTCCTCTTCTCTCTATACCTGCCTCTCTGCCTACCTGTGATCTCTCTCTGTGTCAAATAAACAAATAAAATCTTTAAAAAAATAACTACCATATTTGTTACTTCTTATTATTCTTTTTTTTTTCCTTTTTGGTCTTCCACTCTTTTTCTGCATTATCTGTTCTTTTTTTTTTTATTTGTTTGTTTTTTAAGATTTTATTTATTTATTTGACACAAGGAGAGAGAGCACAAGCAGAGGGAGTAGCAGGCAGAGGGAGAGGGAGAAGCAGGCTCCCCAGGGAGCAGGGAGCCCAATTCAGGCCTTGATCCGAGCACCCTGGGATCATGATCTGAGCGGAAGGCAGTCGCTTAGCCAACTGAGCCACCCAAGTGCCCCAATCTTATCTGGTTTTAATTGTGCATTTTATATTATTTCATTTTTCTCCTCTCTTGACATATAAATTATACTCTCTTTTTTTTTTGCCTTGTTTAGTGGTTGTCCTTGAGTTTATAATATGTAGTTAGAACCAATCCAAGCCCACTTTCAAATAATACTTGCAAGTACCTTATAACAAGGTATTCCCAACTCCCAATTTTTCTCCTATCCCTTATAACATTGCTGTAATTTATTTTACTTCTCCAAAAGCTATAAAATTGAATGCACTGTTGTTACTATTATTTTAAACAGATTGTTATCTATTAGCTCAATTAAAAATAGGGAAACAAAAGGTTTTATTTTACTTTCACTTATTCCTTCCTTAATGTTTTTCTTTGTCTATATAGATCTGAGCTTCTGATCTATATCATCTTCCCCCTTTCTAAAGAACAGATTTTACTATCTTGCAAAGCAGGTTTAATTATGACAAATTTCGTCCATTTTTGTCTAAGAAAGTCTTTCCTCTCTTCCCTTTTTAAGAGTAATTTGGAAGAATTCAACGTTGCTGGGGTTTTCCTTATAACTCTTTAAATATTTTACTCTACTCTCTTCTTTGCCTGGTTTCTGAAGAGACGTCTAATGTAATTTATATCACTGCTGTTCTATAGGTAAAGTGTTTTTCCCTGTGATTTCTTTTAAGATTTTCCTTTTGTCTTTGATCTTCTGTAGTTTGAATAAAATATTCATACTGACTTTTGGTGCATTTTTTTTATGTTTTCCTGCTTGGTATTGTATTTGTATTAATATTGTCTTTTCTGCTTGTCTCTTGTATCTGTGGTTTGGTGTCTATCATTAATTTTGGAAAGTTCTCAGTCATTTATTATTTCAAATACTTCTGTTCCTTTTTCTTTTTCTTCCCTTTGGTCCTTTATTTTTCATTTTTCTGGTGAAGATCGTTCCTTGATGATCTGTATTTCTTCTATGGAAATTAGTCTAAGTTTTCTATCTCTACTGGGGTCGACTCTGGTACACTGAATTTTCTGTTTCATCTAGGTTTTAAAATTTATTTGGATAGATGTAATAATCTCATGATTTTAAAAATATTTCTCTGATCTTTAAAAAATAATTTCTCTGGGGGCTCCCAGCTAGCATGTAACTCTTAATCTCAGGGTTGAAATTTCAAGCCCCATCTGGGTGTAGCGATCTCTTAAAAATAAAATCTTAAAAAAATAAATGAATTAAATGAAATAAATAATTTAAAATTTTAAAAATTTCTCTGTATTAATAGTTATTTTCCCTTTATCATTTCTTACTTTATATATTTGTGCATTCTCCCTCTTTTTCTGATTAAATTAGCTAGTATATGTCTGTTATGGATTTTTTTTGAAAAAGCCAAAATTTTGATCTTTTAATTCGATCTACTGTTTTTTCTGTTCTTTACCATACTAGCTTTTGTTATTTTCTCTATTTTTTTTAACTCTCTGTTGGTTTATTTTGTTATTCTTTTTCTAGTTTTAAGTTAGGATTTGATATATTTACAGTAGTTCTCCCTTATCTCTGGTTTTGCCTTCCATGATTTTAGTTGCCCATGGGCAATCATGGTCCAGAAGCAGATGATCATGCTGATGTATCATCAGAAAGTCAGTAGTGACCTAATTCTCTGACACAGTGCTTGTGTCATTCCCCTCACTTCATCTCATCACATAACTATTTTATCATCTCACAAGAAGCAGGGTGAGAGTCTAGTACAATGAGTTATTTTGAGAAAAAGCAAGAGACCACATTCACATATCACAGCATGTTTTTATGATTGTTTTATTTTGTTATTGTTAGTCTCTTACTGTACTAAATTTATAAGTTAAGCATTATCATAAATATGTATATGCTATATGTATAAGAAAAAAACAGATTATATAGGACTTGGTACTATCTGTGGCTTCAGGTATCCATTGGTGGTCTTGGTATATATCCCTGCAGATAAGAGAGAACTACTGTATTTTATTCTTTCATTCTTTTTCCTATTTTTTATTTGCTTTGTTAATCTATTTGTGTGTGGGTGTTCTTTTTTTATTGAGGTAAAGTACACAAAATATAAACTTTACCATTTTAACCATATTTTTAAATTATTTTTATTTTTAAAAGATTTTATTTACTTATTTATTTGACAGAGAGAGAGCACAAACAGGCAGAGTGGCAGGGAGAGGCAGAGGGAAAAGAAGTCTCCCCACTACACAGAAAGCCCAAAGTGGGCTCAATCCCAGGACCCTGAGATCACAACCTGAGCCAAAGGAAGATGCTTAACTGACTGAGCCACTGAGATGCCCCAGCCATATCTTAGATGTACAATTCAGTGATATTAAATATATTAAATACACTTACATCATTGTACAGCCATCACCATCCATCCCCATAAACCTATTTGTCTTGTAAAACTCAAATTCTATAACTATTAAATAGAACTCTCTATTCTTCCCTCCCCTAAGTCCCTTGCAACCACCATTGTACTTTTTGTCTTTATGATTTGGGCTATCCTAAGTATCCTATAAGGAGAAACTATGGGTATTCATCTTTTTGTGACTGGCTTATTTCACTTAGCATGTCCTCAAAGTTTATCCATGTTGTAGCATATGTCAGAATTTCCTACTTTTTTAGCCTGAAAATATTACATCCTATGCATATTCCATCACATTTTGTTTATGCATTCATCCATCAGTGGACACTTGGGTTGCTTCCATATTTTAGCTTCTGTGAATAATGCTACTATAAACATGGGTGGACAAATAACTCTTCAAGACTCTGCTTTCAATTCTTTTGAGGGTATACCCAGAAATGGAATTGCTGGATTATATGATAATTCTTTTTTTTTTATTATTATTTGAGGAGCTGTCATATTGTTTTCCATAGCAGCTGCATCATTTTGCATTCACACCGGTAGCTCACAAGGCGTTCTATTTTCTCCAGATTATTTTTTTTTCTTTATCCATCCCTTTATTGATGAACACTTGGGCTGCTTCCATAGTATGGCTATTGTAAATAATAGTGCAATAACCACGGGCATGCATATGTCCCTTCAAATTAGTGTTTTGTATTCTTTTAAAAAAATTTTTTTTATTTTTTCAGGGTTCCAAGATTCACTGTTTATGCACCACACCCAGTGCTCCACACAATACATGCCCTCCTTAACACCCACCACCAGGCTCACCCATCCCCTCACTCCCCTCCCTTTCAAAACTCTCAGTTTGTTTCTCAGAGTCCCCAGTCTCTCATGCTTCGTCTCCACCTCTGATTAACCCAATTCACATTTCCTTTCCTTCTCTTAATGTCCTCCATGTTATTCCTTATGCTTCACATGTAAGTGAAACTATATGATCATTGACTTTCTTTGCTTGGCTTATTTCACTCAGCATAATCTCCTCCAGTCCCGTCCATGTTAATAGAAAAGTTAATCTTATTTTTTTTATGAATTTTATTGTTTTAGGTCTTACAATTAGGCCCTTGTTCTACTTTGAGTTAATTTTCAAATATAGCATTAGCTAAAGTCTAACTTAATTCTTTTGCATATAGATGTCCAGTTTTCCCCAGACATTTGTTGAAAAGAGTGTCCTTTCCCCCATTGAGTGGTCTTTGTCAAAAATTATTACCACGCTCTTTTGATTTCCATAGCTTTGTAGTAAGTTCTGAAGTTAGGAAGAAGTGTGAGTCCTTCAGTTTTGTTCTTTTTCAAGATGGTTTTGACTCTTTGCAGTCCTTTGAGATTCTATAAGAATTTTAGGATAGATTTTTATATTTCTGATTGCTATGTGTTTTTGAGGCTATGACTTTTCTTTTGTTCATTGATTAACTATGTCCCAGGTATTTTGATAAGTAATGTTTTTATTATCATTATTTTTACAGAAATTCTTTAATTTCTGTTTATATATCCCTTTTACTCAATAGCTATTTAATGGATGGTTTATAAATTTCTGGGTGAAAAGCTTTATTATTTATTTTTAAAACTTTCTAATTTTATTGTATTGCAATTAGAAAGCATTATTTGTAGTATTTCCATTTTATAGAACTTACTAATGTTTTCTTTGGTCTAATATGATCAAGTTTTATAGAAAAAGAAAATAAATGTTCTATTATTAGGTATGATGTCTGATATTTTCCCCCATATGTTCTGCCTTATTATTTTGTTTGGATCTTCTATAGTTTATTTTTGTCTACTTGACCTTGCCTTTACTGAGAGTGGTATGTTGAAGACCCCTGTTATTAGTGTGATTCTGCCTATTTTTCCTTGCATTTCCTACAGTTTCTGCTTTAAATATGTACTGCTGTGTTATTTGGTGCATGTATATGTTCATAAGTATTGTTGTGATATCATGACTTTTTTTAAGATTGGATTTTTAAGCAATCTCTACACCCAGTGTGTGGCTCTAACTTATAACCTTGAGATCAAGGGTCACATGCTCCATCAATCTAGCCAGGTGCCCTGTGATATCCTGACTTTTTTTTAAGATTTTATTTATTTATTTGACAGAGAGAGAGATCACAAGTAGGCAGAGAGGTAGGCAGACGGAGAGGAGAAAGCAGGCTCCCCGATGAGCAGAGAGCCTGATGCGGGCCTTAATCCCAGGACCCTGAGATCATGACCTGAGCGGAAGGCAGAGGCTTTAACCCACTGAGCCACCCAGGGGCCCGATATCCTGACTTTTAACATTAAAAACTGACCTGGTGGTGGGTATTAAGGAGGGCACATATTGCATGGAGCACTGGGTGTGGTGCATAAACAATGAATCTTGGAACTCTGAAAAAATTAAATTTTTTTAAAAAGCCCTGACCTCAGAATGCCTAGGTGGCCGTCAGTCAAGCATCTGCCTTCAGCTAACTAAGGTCATGATCCCAGGATCCTAGTATCCAGTTCCACATCAGGCTCCTTGCTCAGTGGGAAGCCTGCTTCTCCCTCTCCTGCTGCTCCTCCTGCTTGGGCTCTTTGTCTCTCACAAATAAATAAATAAAATCTTAAATAAATAAATAATAAGAAAATAAAAACTGGCCTTCTTTAATGAGTTCAAATTCTACTTTGTTTGATATCAGAATTTCAACCCCAATTTTTTTAAAATTTTCATTTGTCTGGTATATCCTTGTCCATTCTTTTATTTGTAGACATTTTGAACTGCTGTTTTATGTGTTTTTCTTACTTGTAGCACATATTTCTGTTTTGCTTTATGAGTCAATTTGAAAATGTTTTTACTTTAGTAAGCAAATCATTCCCATTCTTATTTGTTGAAATGACTGATATGTTTGGACTCAACACTGTTATATTATTATGCTTTACTGTGTGTATTATATTATAGTTACTGTGTGTACTAGTTTCCTAAAGTCTTCCCTAACAAATAACCATTCACTGGTCCTGGGTGAACATGAATTTTGGGGGGACATTATTCAATTCAGTACACCATGTTCCTTCCTCTATGTGGTATGTCTTCTTTGCTCTTTTAAAATATATCTTTTGATATTTAAGAAGGTTTATATTTTCTCTCTGGCTACCATAGTGTTTAGTCCTTCCATAAATCTTTAATTCTCCTTTCCCTTATTTAAACTTTTACTATCTGGCTTGTCATCTTTACTGTGGTAAATATAGATAATATTTACCACCTTAATCTTTTTAAAGTGTACAGATTAGTGCTATTAATTATATTCATATTATTGTGCCATCACCACCACCATTCTTATCCAGAACTCATTTCACCTTGAAAAATTGAGAGTCCATACATATTAAATGATAATTCCTCTTTATACTCCTTTCTCAACTCCTGGAAACCACCATTCTACTTTCTGTCTCTGTCTCTACAGGTTTGCCTAGGTATTCTAGGTACCTCATATATATATATATGGAATCATATAGTATTTGTCTTTTGTGACTGGTTATTTGATGGTTTGTCAGCTTTTAATAATTTCCTTTGATTTTCATTTATTACCTATATATTAGTGATTTTTTCCAAGCTTCAGGTATTTGTTAATCAGTGTAAACCCCAACACAATACACCAACATGATTTCATGTGTTTAAAGGGGAAATATTTCCTGGATAAGTGGAAAATTGTGAGAATGGCTTCTGGAAGGCCTTCATTCTGAGCAGCTTTATATTGAAACACTTCATTTGGAAGTCTGAATCCTCTTTCTTCAGTTTGCTGTGATCTACATTCACTGACCTGAACTCGTATTAATCATGGGGGCGCAGTTTGTTCAGGATCTGGGTTATTCCTATCCCCGGTGACATCTGGATTGAGCAATGCCAGGTGCAAGACACACAGTACTTACTGCTTCAGTGCCTCTCACTCCTATAAATATAAGGAGGAGGCTCAAGCTCAGATGCTTGGCCTGACTGAGGATCCGGTGTAGCATTGTTGCAGCAGAGACCTCAGGTCCAGAGGGAAAAAAGACCAATGTGCAAGGCCCCCAACAATTAGTGGTTATTCTACCTTCCCCTTCCTCCCTCCCTTCTCCTCCTATTTTTAGTTGAATTATTTTCACTTTTAGTGTTTATGTGATATTCTTCTGCTCATGTGCCAATTCTTATTTTAGTCTGAGATCTAAAGTTCCATCTATGAGATGCACACTTCAGTTCTTTAATGAAGTTGCATCTCTTGGTTGCATGAAGCTCAACCACTCTAGATTCCTTAGGATGGCTCACGACATAGTATTTTCTGAGTTCATGCAAGTTTACATTTGTTCTTTGGTAGACTTGATAGTTGCTTGACTGACAATTTTCCTGAATATAAAGTACTTAGTGCTACTTTGTTTCCTTGAGCTTCTTGAAAATGCTCTAATCTTTTGCTCAATGCAGGGCTTGAATTCACCACCCTGAGATCAAGATGTGAGCCAAAATCAAGAGTCAGACCCTTAACTGACTGAGCCACCCAGGCACCCCAAAAGTGCTCTAATCTTGCTTTGATTCCTTTATTGTTCCTGAGAAGTATGATGCTACCTTAATATTCTTACCTTAAAAGTCATTTGGTCTTTTTGTTTGGAATCTCTGAGGATTTCCTTTTCTCAGTCTTTAATGTTGAATAGTTTGATTAGGGCATATAGTGGTATTGGCTGTTATCTTCCAAATTTTCCAGGGATAGGGTGGGCCTCTTAATATGGACATTTAAATTTTGTCTCACTTCCAGAAAGTTTTCTTGGATTATAGTTTTAGATACTCTGTTTCATATTTTTGTGGGGTTCTCTTTTAAGCCCCTTCGGTTATATGGATGCTGGTGTTTTCTTTGCCTGCCTTCCATTTCATTTGATAACTTTTCCATGAAATTAAGATATTAGACTGAGGAAGAAAAGAATGGTCACTGGCACCTGCATTTGAAGCCATCTTTATTATATCACCTACCTCGTTATATAAAGTCCATTTCGGGTATATTGTGTTTCTTTGGAGCTTTGATCAAAGTTTGTCATTTCATGGGAGAACAAACATCCTCAAAAATTAAATCTACTTAAATACAATGTACCCATTTTGAGATCAGGGAATTAGGTAAGATATGAAATTATTTGTGGGCCATGGCTTGCGCTGTAATAATTTTACTTTAACTTTGCTGTCACTTTGGTAATGGAGAATTGTTATTCTGTCCCAGAAAAGGTAATCCAGGATAGAAAGAAATTCCTCAAAGATGAGAAGAAGCATGGTAACGCTCAGAAGCAGAAGTACCAGGATTTTCTGGATATTATCCTTTCTGCCCAGGTATATCTTTCCAATGTCTGAGGCTGCTTATATATGCAGTTAATTGTATGGGTAAATGGATGAGTGATGGTGAGGAGAGACAAGGGGAAACTGATCAGCTAAATTTAACAATACTTTTGAATTGGTGGGTTGGATCCATGAAGTTTGAACTAAAGATAGAAGCCTATAATTCTGTCACTAGAGGGAGTTGGATAAGACTAAATCTTTTACTAACTGGACAGGACTTGGTAATTATTGCAAAGATACATGGTAGTTTAGGGAAGCACAGGAAAATGGGTCACAGTGTAAGTTGGTAAGATGATGAAGAGGAGGCGCTGGTAAAGCTGCATGAACCTGGCAGGATGAATCAAGGAGCACTTTGCAAGATCTGCTTTCCTTATTTAATGTTGGTCCTCTTTTGTGCTCTGGTCAAAGTGTGGCTCCTGCAATGTATTTGTTGAACTGAATTAAAATTGAAACTCTCATATGAAACTCTAATTTTTTTCCCCTAAAGCCATTATATTGACTGGGGCTGCAGACATCTATAAACTGACATTGCATAAACATATCTCTACTCTACCCTCCAGGCTGAAAATGGCAACAGCTTCTCAGATACCGACCTAAGGTCTGAGGTGACCACATTCATGTTGGCAGGGCATGACACCACGGCAGGGGGCATTTCCTGGCTCCTCTACCACCTGGCTCTGAACCCTGAGCATCAGGAGAGATGCCGGGAGGAGATCAGGGGCATCCTGGGGGATGGGTCTTCTATTACCTGGTAAGATCTGCATTCTTAAACATTTCATCTTGCTTCCTCTCCATGGGTTTTGCTTTATTTTCTCCTCTGGCACCTTGGTGACCATTGTGCTCCAAGGTATGTGCTTGTAGAAACAGAACAGGCAGGCTAATATTCTGCTTGTTTTCTAGAGAGACCAAAATTATCCCTATATCTTTGCAAAAGAAGTTTGCTCATCCATAAGGTATCTGCTTCATTGTTTTTCTAATCAGTGGCCTGTAACATCCCATTTCTTTCTTTCCCCTGGCTTCATGCACTGGAAATGGGGACTTGATCCCTAGACTTGAATTAAGAGTTTGAATGGTAGAATTCAAGTGGGTTTCCTCTCTGAAACCCCAGCAAGCACCCATATCATTTAAGCCCCGAGTGTAGTGATTCCCTCGGGTCTCCTTGTTTACTCCTCAGGACTAGCTTAGACTTTGAACATAGTACTAAATGACATACACTTTAGTTAAGTCCAGCAATTATGGACTGAGAACATTCTAAGTACTGAGGCACTTAGAAATGTGCCAGATTTGGTGTGGATCCTGCCCTCGATGAGCTTTTTTTTTTTAAGATTTTATTTATTTATTTGACAGAGAGAAACACAGCCAGAGAGGGAACACAAGCCAGGGGAGTGAGAGAGGGAGAAGCAGGCCTCCCGCCCAGCAGGGAGCCCAACGCCAGGCTCCATCCTGGGTCTCCTGGATCATGACCTGAGCCACCCAGGCGTCCCCTGCCCTCAAAGAGCTTACACCCAGGACAGGAGACAGGCCTCCATATGGATAATTGCCATATAACCTGGTAAAGATACTAAGAGAGAGATGTGCTGGCGACTACAGAAACTCAGAAGACAGGTACCTGACCGGTAGAGGGGACTCAAGAGGACTTAATGGGCGATCTGTCACCCAAGCTGCCTCTTATAGGATTAGCCAGATGGAAAATGTCAACACCATTTTGCAAGACTTTGAACTTATCTGGGTGTTCAGACAATGCCCAGGTTATGAATTTGCCCCCCAAGACCTGCTATTTATTTAAAAGAAAAACAAATATGTCTCTGGTTTAAAACTCATTCTTCACCCCAGCTAGATATTTCACTTACCATTGCTTTGCTGGCCAAATGGGCAGCAAGATAGAAATGCTAAGGATTACCCAACCCCAGAACTAGAAAGAAAACACTATATTTCAAATGCAAAGATCAGTTCAGTTAGAATATTTGTAAGGGAAAATTTAGATTTATATAGATATGGTAGAGCTCCTACTTTTTATAAGGAAATAATGTTTTTTCCTACCATAAATTAAAGGTTTAATGTATAGAGCACAAAATATAATGTTGATTAGTCATTTTTTATTCATTCATTAATATTAATTGGATATTTTAACCTGTTTAGGGTAGATATATACACAACCCCAATATTGGCCTTTCTCATTCTTGTCTGGTCTATGTGAAATGTGAAAACAATAAAGAAATCTTTACCAGGTGAGAAAAAAAGTCCAAAGGATCTGTTAACCACCATTTATTTTAATGAAAGAAATGAAAATAAATATGGCCTTATACTCACATTTCATGAAATTTGTACATATTTCAGTATACTGAAAATTTATAATTCTTTTAGACAAATAATAAAACCACATTTTAAGGAGCAATTTCTGAAAAAACGGCAAGTTCTTCAACGTCTCCATTTGTCTTGTCGGCCATTTCTGCATTGGGTTAAAATTCCTCTCTTCTTTCTGCACCAGGGCTAAGATGGACAGTTGTGTTTCTAAAATATGCAAAGTGCTAGGCTAACCAGTATTACCCTTTTTAACGGCTTGAGGAGGGGAGTGCTCAAAATGAATATTTCAAACTACCGAATCGTCAGAGCCTGCATTCAAAATAAGTGATCAGAAAAGCAAACAGAAATACAATAAAGCAAATAGACTGAATATATGCAGTCATTTTATGACTAGCTGACTGCCTAGGATGAAAAAAAACCTTTATTCTTCTCCCTCTGATATTTCACACTTGTGTGGGACAAGTAAGTTCTTTTCATCTCTGGGGTGAAATCTTGAGTGAATCTCATAGAGTTCCCATCCATTTAAGTCAAAAGAGCAGTCTCATTTTAGTAATAAAGCTGTCTGGTCCAGTGGAATAATAAAAAGTGCAAATGCATACCCAATCCTTCCATCCCAGCTCAGCATTTCTTGGGTTTGGAAGCCAGTGGTGGATGAGGGGGTTGTGGTTGGCTTCTTTTTACTCACCAGTTCCTCCCCAACCCAGTAGTTTCTGCTTCTGACCCTTCTATAAGTAGTCCCAGGAGAGAGCCAGGAGGAGAAAGGGATTGGTACTACGGTGATCTTGCCCTCTGAGCTTGTCAGTGCTTCCTTTCATTCACAATGAGTACATCTGTGAGTTTCGCAGAAATTCCCTCACTGGAGCTTTGCCATGGTGATTCATGGGACAACAAGGGAATTCTTATCCCCAGAATTCCTTTCAAGTTGGTTCTGAAGCTCTTCCTCTTGCCAATTCATTGGCCCAGAGAGCACACGGGAGCCCTCCTGATTTGTTTGTCCCTGTTGCTCTCCCCTAACTCCCTGCCCGTTCTGAATCACAGACTTTCCTGTCAGTCGTCTGGTTCCCAAACTCCAGGGGGCACATGTCAGATCATCTAAGTGACCCAAGAAGGTTGGGGGACCCTCCTCCCTTCTCCACAGCATTCTGGCATTCCAACAATTCTCTTTAAAGGATTTTTTTTCCTCTCAAAACTCTTAAGCCCTCTCTCTTCAGTCCTTAGTCATTCCGTCTACATTCTTGATTTATATGCTGAGTTAAGCGTTGCAAAACAGGTTTCAGAAATCTCCCTAGCAAATCCTTTACCAGTAGATTAGTGTCTCACTTTATAATGCATACTTGTTTGGTTCCTCGACCTCTGGAACCTCAGCTGATCCTGAGGCAAAAAGAGTCTCACATTCTATTACATAAGCCAATTGCAAAATAACTTTACCTAGAGATGATATTTACCAGGAATAAACACCAAAGAAGAAAAAACATCAATATTTACGAACTAGATATGGATACTGAGTCACTCCCCCTTCCCTTGTCCTCACAGGGACCAACTGGGTGAGATGTCATACACTACAATGTGCATCAAGGAGTCACTCCGACTGGCGCCTCCAGTCCCATCCATTTCCAGAGAACTCAGCAAGCCCATTACCTTCCCAGATGGACGCTCCTTGCCTGCAGGTCTTTGCATTCTTTTCTTAAGCAGTTCCTAGAGACCAGGGGATCCTGAAGACCACAATGACAAAGATTGGCTTTCTTCCCAACTCTTAGAGGAGTCAAAAGACAAACCTAAGGAAGTCTGGCTTAGGGTGGGTGCCTATTAAGAACTCAGTGGGTAATTCTTTGATCTGATGTGGTTTCCAGACTTTCCCAAAAGCATGTAGCCATTTGCAGAGAAGCTCTGCCCAGAACCTGGGTGGCCAGAATCCCACCAGAAACCCATCAGGGTTTCTTCATTCACAGGACATTGTTTCTAAAATAGTCCTTGTTTGGCTTAGTTTGAGACCCAGGTGAGACTTCATGGGAGATGAGCATCATTATCTTTATCTAGAAGACCCAAGGTGGACTCTTTGGCTTCATTATCATCATAATATTACTCTTGTAAGTGTGCAGCACTTAAAAGTTAACATAGAGCCTTCAAACGCATTATCTCATTTTCCCACCCCTGGAACATGATCTTAACAGACACTTACATGGTGCCTCTCAGTTTACAAAGCACTTTCACAAATACTTGTGATGTAGCCAAAAACTCACTGAAGACTCCAATGTGCAGATGAGCAGAACTAAAACTTGCATAGAGGTCCCACACCTGGACCCAGTGCTGTTCAGAGCACAGGTCTCTGAACAGGGCAAATGGGAGGCAAAGGGGTGTCATGTGAGATACCCTGAATTTGTCTGCTTCTGTGTTCCATTATCTATTCCCCTGGAAACAAACTGACAGGATTGCTTGTAGCAAATACCAACAGCCTGTCCTGACTTTATTGACAGATCCAGAATTAATTTACCAGAATTTTTATGGTAATCAAATAATCTTTAAAAATCTCTCCCCTTTTCTCTTTTAATCTCTAAACCATGTAGATATTTTCTAAAATTTCCTCCCTTCACTTATGAGCAGAACCAAAAGAAACTTGTCATTGGACCTGCATGGTGGAATTGTGGTTCTGTTCTTCTGGACCCAAACTATCTCTGGTGGTGCTCTACTGTCCATTAACAGATATCATTCTGACATGATACCAACAGCTCCTTGACATAGAATCAGGTATTACATAAGTCATTGCTTTGAAAACTAAGGTACCATTCAAGCCTCATCTTCCCGCATGGGTCCTTGACTGCCAACATCAGCTACGGCACACAGAACTCTGCCAGGAGCCAGCTCATTCCCTTAAGAAAAAAATTCTTATTGAAGAGTGGTATAACAGTAGCTCACAACTTGCTCTATCTCCTGTAATCTTTTTTCTTTCCTTTCACAGGAATAACTGTGGTTCTCAACATTTGGGGCCTTCACCATAACCCCGCCATCTGGGAAAATCCAAAGGTATGACCGTCTTACATGTAAATACTCCAAAAAACGAATGCTGTGCAAATGACTTTTTGTTAGTACAACGTGGAAGTGGCAAATGACACAAAGCAAATAAAATAAACATAAAGACCAAAAATGTTCAACATTTCTCCTAAAGGAAAACTGTCCCCTTTTCCTACCCCTACTTTATGTTTGCTTTGAATGAACAGATGGACATAATGCCACACAATTTGCTTCCACACTGCAATCTGCACTGCAGTCATTTACTTTTTGAGCTCCACCAAGCACATCTGCAGACATCTGCAGGAGTGTAGACTATCCAGGTAGCCACACAGGCGACTCAAACTCTCCTCTGCTGGATGGAATAGTCGGAATTCTGGCAGGAAACTGATGACACACTCAAGTTGGGCACTTTGAGGAGAATTTCTTAAAGGAACTATTTACAAAGGTTTGGTAGGGTTTAGAAAAGCAACAGGAGTGCACCACTGATGAAGGGCTTCCAACCTCTGGGCCTGGCGGGGAAGAGAGTTACAAAGACAGGGCAGAGATTGCTGTGCTGGGAAGGATCCTGGGCAGGAGTTGGGCCTTCAGTAGATTAAGCCAGCCTCAGGAAGCTTGGTACGGTGAGGTCCAGGGAATAAATATGTCTTTTATCGGTCAAACCCAAGAGCAAACTATGTGGGTCCACTTCTTGGAGCCTAGAGCAGATCAGGAAAGGGAGGAGAGAAGATCTAGAGAGGCAAAAAGAAGACACGTAGCTAACTATAGTGCTTGATTCAACATTCTTAAACTCTAAACACTCACAACACTCGCAGATACTTCCTTTCACATAAGTGGTTAGGGTTTAAGATCTCTTATGTGTAACGTGAGGTGGACTGCATGTCTCAGGAACAATTGACCACATAATCACTTTGGCTAGACTTCCAAGTAGATGCATTCTTTTTTGTATGTTCAAATTAATTTTGAGTGTAGGTTGACACACAATGCTCCATTAGTTTCAGGGGCACAACTTAGTGATTTGACAAGTTCATACCTGATGCTATGCTCACCATAAGTGTAGCTACCATCTGTCCTGTTACATCGCTGTAATATATCATTGACTGTATTCCTTATGCTGTGCCTTTTACTCCTGTGACTTATTCATTCCATAACTGGAAGCCTGAATCTCCCTCTCCCCTTCACCCACTTTGTCTAACTCCCCACAACCATCAGTTTGTTCTCTATATTTATAGGTCTAATTCTGCTTTTTTGTTTGTTTATTTTTTTTACATCTTATGAGTGGAATCATACAATATTTGTCTTTTTCAGTCTAACTTTTTCCTTAGCATAATACCTTCTAGGTCCATTATGTTGTCTCAAATGGCATGGTCTCAACCTCTTTGTGACTGTGTAACATTCCATTCTATCCACCACATTTTCCTTATCCATTCA
Organism: Spilogale gracilis; assembly: GCA_004023965.1. Lineage (NCBI taxonomy): Eukaryota > Metazoa > Chordata > Mammalia > Carnivora > Mephitidae > Spilogale > Spilogale gracilis. The sequence goes on from PITA01010121.1 coordinate 44,786, forward strand.
CTAATTGATGACTCTTAGGTTGTAGGCAAATGCTGCAATAAACATTGGGATGTATATATCCTTTCAAATTAGTGTTTTCATTTTTCTTTGAATAAATTAAGTAGGTGCATTCTTACCTCTAAAGTGAAAATAATTTCACTGGTCCTAGCGTTTCTGCTTTCTCCATACTTAGTTTGTGTAGTATACCAGTCCAATGGGAGCCCAAACAAGGGCTGCAGGTCTAGAATTGCCCTGTCCAGTATGGTAGCTATTCATAACATGTGGTTATTGAGCACTTAAAATGTGGCTAGTCAGAAACTATGGAAAGAGTCTAGATGTCCATCAACAGATGAATGGATAAAGATGTGGTATATATACACAATGGAATACTATGCAGCCATGAAAAACTGAAATCTTGCCATTTGCAATGATGTGGATAGAACTCTAGAGGATATTATGCTAAGTGAAATAAGTCAATCAGAGAAAGACAATTATCATATGATCTCTCTGATATGAAGAATTTGAGAGGCAGGGTGGGTGGGGGTGTTTGTGGGGGGAAGGGATGGAAAATGAAACAAGACAGGACTAGGGAGGAAGACAAACCATAAGAGACTCTTACTCTCAGGAAATAAACTGAGGGTTGCTGGGTTTTGGGGGGAAGGGATAGGGCAGCTGAGTTATGGACATTGGGGAGGGTATGTGCTATGGTGAGTGCTGTGAATTGTGTTAGACTGATTCACAGACCTGTACCCCTGAAATAAATAATACATTATATGTTAATGAAAAAAATAATAAATTTTTAAAAATGCGGCTAGTCAGAAATGAGACATGCTGGAAATGTAAAATATATACTGGAATTTGAGGACATAGTACAAAAATGTGAACTATTTCCTTAATTATTTATATTGAGTACACGTTGGAATGATAGTATTTTCTACAGAATAAATTTTATTATTCAAATTACTTTCACGTTTTAAAAATGTGACTACCTGAACATTTTTTCATGTGTCTGTTAGCCGTGGGAGAAGGAAAGGAAATGGGAAGTAGGGTAATCCAGGGAGAGAAACGAAACAGCAGAGACTTTGGACACAGAAACAAACTGAGGGCCTTGGAGGGAGGGGGGTGGGGGATGGGAGAGTCTGGTGGTGGGTATTGGGGGCACCTATTGAGTGGAGCACTGGGTGTGGGGAATGGGGAATGAATCTTGGAATACTGGGGGAAAAAATTTAAGTAACAATAAAAAAAAATGTGACTACCTGGGACATACTTAGGTGGCTCAGTCAGTTAGGTGTCTGCTTTTGGCTCAGGTCATGATCCTAGGGTGCTGGGATCCAGTCCCACATCAGACTCCTTGCTCAGCGAGAAGCCTGCTTCTCCCTCTGCCTGCCACTCCCCCTGCTTGTGCTCTCTCACTCTCTCTGTCTCTGACAAATAAATAAAATAAAATAATTAAAATGTGGCTGCCAGAACACTGAAATTACATATGTGGCTCATTGTATATTTCTGTTGATTCATGCTAAGTAGTAGCTTAAGAAATGTACTAATGGTGTTTTGGGGATGGTGGTGGGATTGCCCTGTCATTTTAGGTCTTTGACCCCTTGAGGTTCTCCCAGGAGAATTCTGATCAGAGACACCCCCACTCCTTCTTACCATTCTCAGCTGGACCAAGGTAAGGACAATTTGAAGTTGTTGAAAATGCACAGAAATGTTTACTTAGAAACAGCACTCTCCCTTTGGTAACTCAACTCTATATATTCTCCCATGGAGCCACATCTGCTCACCATATTATGAGGTAGATCATGGTACTTAGCTCCTGAAAAAAAAACAGTTAGTTTCACAAAGGACAAAGCCTTTCTCTGTTGCATCCTATTCAGCCATGCCTCAGAAAGTTATCCTATGATGCAAACTTGCTCATAAGCCATGCAGTCCACCCCCAGTGCCGGAGAGACGATTATCTTTTTTCTCCCTTAACTTCAGATTTTTTGAGGTATAGTTTACATATGCAATTGTAAGATATTTAAAACACACATCATTGGTTATTCACTGTCTTCATACATTGTGAAAGGGTTCTTCCCTCTCTAGTTAATTACCATATCCTCCACCTCACCAATTTAATCTCTTTGTGTGTGCATGAGGATATTTAAGTTCTAACGTTATTAGCAAATTTCAATCACACAATACTGTGTTACCAACTATAGTTACCACGTTTTACACTACATTGTCACAGGAGAAACAATTTCATAAGCATCTCCAAGTGTCACCTTCTTTAGGGAGGGCATCACATTACAGTCTCTCAGTTCACACTCTTGCAGGGAATAAGAGAAGTTCAAAAGTTCCATGGCATTGAGTGTGAAAATGCTGCTTTACCGTGAACAGAATATTCATTATTAAAGCGTCTTAACAAAAAGAGTCAGAAACAACTACGATTTCCTCAGTGTATCTCTCTCTTTCCCTTGATGCCTGCAGGAACTGTATCGGACAGCATTTTGCCATGATTGAGCTAAAGGTGGCCATTGCCTTGATTCTACTTCACTACAAGGTGGCTCCAGACCCCACCAGACCTCTTGTCTTCTTGCACCAGATTGTCCTCAAAGCCAAGAATGGGGTCCACTTGCACCTGAAGAAACTCCCCTAATGTTACAGCCCAGGGTACAATGATTATATACATATTATATACATCCTATGTATATATGGAGATATAGAATATATATGATTTTAAAGTTAAATTACAGCTACTGGGCCAAGAAAATGAAGAGGAATCAAAATATGGTGGCAGGGTTAGGGATAGGTTGGATGGGGGTCTCTGTATAACTGCACATTATCCAAAATCATTTCCAGGTGATCCCCTGTGTCATCTAGATCTGTCCTGTATGATTTAGGGAGATTTTCCAATCATTTTTGTTGGATCCTGGCTGTTGTTAATTTTATATACCAAGGATTTTCTAGGTGACTTCCATATATTTTCTGTTGATTTTTAAAATAGTTTTTGGAATTACACAAGTAATAGGTGCATGTATGCTCACAGTAAAAGATATCCAACACTCGAAAGCCATGTAGAGTAAAAAGTAAAAATCCCACTTCACATACCCGACACCTCTCTGCCCTGACCAATCTTACTCATTTTCCTAAAAACAGAATAACATGGTGTCCATTCTTTCAGAACTTTTCCTATACATTTCATATATACATATGTATATATGTATTCTTACAGATGGGATCATATCCATGTTATTCTTCCTTTTTTCACTTAATAAAAATTATCCTACTTCCAATCATGGATTCATGATATTCTATAATATGGATATATTATAATTTTTGAACTATTTTCTTATTATTGGATATTTAAATTATTTGTGGTTTTAAAAACATGCTTATTGGCCATGTGTGTTTATTTTGTTGTCTGTGACTCATACATCATTTATGCTTCTTTTCCTATGGAGTTCTATATGAGTTATTTAATATTATGGATAATAGTCCTTGATTATAACTTTTCTTTATAATTTTCCCCATTCTTCTACTTTTATAAAACTGTATGGTGTCTGTTAGCATACAGAACTTCTAAATTTTCATGAAATAAGATAAATAAACTTTTCTTTATGGTTTCTGGGTCTTAATTTTGGATAAGAAAGCCTCCATTTTGAATATTATCTAGGTTTTCTACATAGTTTCCTGGTACTAACAATTCTTGTGAAGCCCGAGCAGAAATTTTTAAATAATTTCCAAATATTAATAATAATAATTATTATTACTTCCAGATTCATCGCTCCTTTGGTGTTGATGTGTCCACTACATGTCAGATATTGTGATAAGCATTCAGTGAATGAATGGACATGACCCCTGCCCTCATGGAGCTTGTATCCTAAAGTGGAAGATGGATAACAGACAAATAGCTACAAATTTCACTAAGTGCCATGAAGGAAGTGAATGGGCTGAGCTAGACAGTAATGAAGGGGAATTTACTTTAGATTGGGTTGTCTAGAAAATCCTCCTTAAGAAAAGGATATGTAGGTTGAGACTTCAAAGGGGGAAAGCAACACATCTTTCTCAGACGCCCCCTAGCGGCAAAATTATGGTAATTTGTTGGACAATTTAGCCCCAAAACATTTCAAGTTAAAGAATGAATAAGTCATATAGTCCATGTTGTTGTAATAGCATTGTCTGGTGACAGGTGCTAGTTAGACTTGTGGGGAACACAGCATAACCTAGAGAGAAGTCGAATCCCTATGTTGTATGCCTGAAATTAATGGAAGCTTGTGTGTCAACTATAGTCAAAAAAATTTTTTTGATAGCCCTGAAACAAACAGGAGTATATTGTCCTTGCCAAGTAAAAACAAACGGATCTTGACTATCTGGATGGATAAGAAATAAAAATAAAGCCCTGGTCACATCTGTAACAGCTTACTGTAACAAAAATATCCCCAGGGGCGCCTGGGTGGCTCAGTTGGTTAAGCGACTGCCTTTGGCTCAGGTCATGATCCCGGAGACCTGGGATCGAGCCCCACATCGGGCTCCCTGCTCAGCAGGAAGCCTGCTTCTCTCTCTCTCGCTCCCCCTGCTTGTGTTCCCTCTCTGGCTGTATTTCTCTCTGTCAAATCAAAAAAAATATCCCCAAATAGAGGAGCTTAAACAAGATAAAAATGTCTTTTTTCTCCCATATGAAAGTCTTAAGGAGGTAGGTGGTCTGGAGCTAGTAGGGTAGTTATCTTTACAAGGTCATTAGATATCTAGGCTCTATATATCTTGTTCTCCGTCTTCAACACACAGCTGTCAATGAATGATCTAAGCTAAGTTGCTAACTCCTGCCACCACATCTACCTTCAAACAAGTGGGAAGAGATCAAAGAGAATGGGAAGGCAGGTGCCTTTCCTTTTTAGGATATTAGCTGGAAGTTGTACTCATCATTCTGCTCATAGCTCTGTGGACAACCCAGTCTCTCCTATAGTTGAAAGGGAAACAGATGTGGTCTTTAGCTGCAACCATGTGCGCAGCTTCACCTTCTATTTCTGTAGGAGTGGAGAAAAGATGTTGAAGGGACACTGAGTCACTTCTGCCACCAACAACCTATCATTTAGGCATGAACTGGAATAGATCCTTTAAAACAGAAATGGTATCAGGGGCACCTGGATGGCTCAGTTGGTTGGGCGACTGCCTTCGGCTCAGGTCATGATCCCGGAGACCCGGGATCGAGCCCCACATCAGGCTCCCTGCTCAGCGGGAAGCCTGCTTCTCCCTCTCTCACTCCCCCTGCTTGTGTTCCTTCTCTAGCTGTGTTTCTCTCTGTCAAATAAATAAATAAAATCTTTTTAAAAAATAGAAATGGTATCAGGGATAGTGCTAACCATAAAGGTATCATAGCATTTAGAGTAATCAAGAGCCAGCATCCAACAGGCCATACAGGTAAATTTATAAATATTCAGTCCCAAGACAGAAATGGATGGCTAGCATCTTGAAGAAGCTATATAGTCCTGGACGAAATACTCTGACTCTTGTTCCCTCAACTGGAAGATGGCACCTAAGCAAAAAAAAAAAAAAATGTGCTCAGTTTCTACAAGTCTAGAAAGGATAATACACTCAACAAAGTTGCCAGTAATATCAAGTATCGTGTTTTTATTCTTCACCTTTTGTGAATCATTGGCCTTTTTACTAATCTAAAGACAATTGTGGATCTTCTCCAGAAATGTGTATGTACCCCAAGCACCAACAGAGTTTGTCTGTGATTTCATGACGTTAGTGGACTCCGTGAGCCCATGTATGGACCCCGTTGATAGCCCTTCCTCTACCTTCATAGCCTTAAGATCCTTAGCAGATGCCTGTGTATAGTAATGGAGGATCCCATTAGTTCAGGAGGCAAGTCATTGCAGCCCTAGGTAGCTGTCACTGACAATAGTGTTTCAGAATACTGAATCAAAACCTTCCTTCTTAGAACTTCCACCCATAGACACAGCTCAAAATTTATCAATTTATAGTTTTCAGAGTCCTTTTGGCACCATTACTTAATTAGATCTATGTCACCACCTTTGTGAAGTATGCATGGAATTTTACCATATTCATTTTCCCAAAGAGGAAAAGGAGGTTCAGCAAGATCAGGAGGCATATCCAAGTTCTCTCAGTCAATGAGTAGCAGACCTAGAACTCTGGAGCTTTGGCAATTCTTTAAGTAGTTAGAGATAGTTCTCATGACTTCCCAAGTCCTCAGTGTTCCAGCTCTATTAGAAAATCTATTGTGGGCTTGTACTAACATCCACCACTTGCACTAACACCCACCACCATGGAGTCAGGATGCTGACAACTGATGGTGTTCATGGCCATCGTCCTGAAACTAACCTTCTTTATCTACTCTAGTCTGGTACCCATTTAGGCTCTGTTCTATCTCTCATTTACAATTCTACTTCTGGTATTTGGACTTGAGATTTGGATTATCTCTCCAACTCCTGACTGTCCTTTTCTCCTCAAAGAGGAGGCCCAAACTACACTCTCCCTCAGGTTTCATTAACCATTCAATGGTCCAGTTGCTGGCTTGTGTTTCAAGCAAGCCCATCTATCCCCCTTGACTGGGGATCCAGATCCAGACCCCCTAGCTCTGTCTACTTCTTCTCACACATCATCATCCTCATATCCATCGCTTTCCTGGTTTGTCTCTTCTTAACTCAAACCACTTTGACAACATCTGTCTTAAAGCACAATGTCTGGAAATGAACAAAAGGATCCAAGCCTACTTCTGGCATCCAGTACTGCTTCAAGTAGGGACACCAGTGATATTTGGTGAAACCAGAATGCATGTTTGGTCAACACTCCAGAAACCAGAGTCTCTTTGAGAACAACTGTAAGAGCTGAAGAAAAATGTCCACAGCTCACTCTCCAATCTCTGGAGGGCTTGCAACAATGGTGGCCTCAACAGTGCCAATTCACTTAGAGTAGAATGTGAGTATCTCCCCTGAATGAAGCAGCACAGCTTCCCTGGAAAATTTTTAAAATATCCAATAAAGGCACTGACCTTTTCCTTACTTCTCCCCCACAATGACCCACTGTTACACAAATTACTGTGCTAGCCACCGGTAAAGGCCACCATCCCAAACGAATGCTCTGAGGTGCACCTACTGGCTAGAGATGAGCTGTGCTGAGCAACCCACTCTCTTTCTTTTTCTCACCTGAGACTAGTGACATTTGTTTGTGGAATATGGAACTCTACATGCCTGAAGACATCTAATATAGATTGGCCCCAACTCTAGCCACAGGTTGACCTCATCACTCTGTATACTTTACTACACAGTAGACCCTCAAGATGTATTTGTTTAATGAATGATTGGATTCATGGATGGATGAGTGAACAAATGAACTACAATCAAGAGCTGGCATCTAATCCCAGTTGTTATACTGACTGCCTAGCCAACAGTTATTTATGTTCAGAGAAAATATGTTGCCATTCTGAGTCAGTCATGACGTCCGTCTCAACCACAGTTTGGTGAGATGGTGTGTGGCTTCGCATAGTCCTGCCTACTTCAGAGGATATAATTCAGTCTGCACTTCTCCTTCTTTCACAGATACTTGTGGAACACCTGGCAGTGTTCTAGGCACTGGGGGTGTTGTAAGGAATAAACAGACAAAGACTGACCTCTTGAAGTTTATATTCAAGAGGGGACTCAAACAGTTAAAAAGTAAGTGAATAAATGAATACATTGAATACGTTACTTAGGTTTAGGCTAGCTGTAGTAACCAAAAATCCCCCAAAACAAATATTGCCCCTCTTTGTGCCAGTCTATCCATTTGGTTTGTTTCCTTTCCAACTACAGACTGCATTTACTCCCTCCTTGAGGGTGACAGCAAAAGCCCTATCTTACTGAGTATTTAAAATCTCTGAGTGATCTCATTTCTCTTTTTCATAAGACATCTTGCATTCTAGGGTTCTATGAATTAAAGACAAGTTCTCTTTACTTAATGATGGAGCAGAGACAGGAAAACTGCAATAAAAACTCTCAACCCTATCCCAAAAGACTAGATGTCTCAGAAGTTCTTGCTATTAGGTGTGACTGTTTGACTTAATTTGGGTCAATGGGATTTGAGCAAAATTGATGTGATGATTGGATCATTCCATATTTTAAAATCAAGCTGCTTGCTCTAGATCTCCTCCCCCCTTCCCAAGGGCTAAAAGGATTTTGGTTGATTTTGATAACTGACCATTTGGACCACTTGTTTTTTCTCCTCCCGTATTTTAAATTCACCAAGAAACAGTGAGCCTGAGAAACCCTCAACCCCAATAAAAGCAAAGTACCAGGCTCATGCATGCTCTCTTTACCCACAACTTTCTTGCATGGCTCTAACTTCGCTATGCAATTTACAGGTATTGTAAATTATAAACCTTTATTTTTTTCAAGGTATCCTAATGCTTGTTGCTGAGAGTGTCTTTCATTCATAAGAACCACAAGGGCTGGTCCAGCCACATCAGTTATTGGTAGGCTGAGACCAGTGCAAAACACTACCATACTTCTGGGGCACCTAGTTGGCTCAATCACTAGAATGCATGACCTTTGTTCTTAGGATTATGAGTTCAAGCCCCACATTGGGTGTAAAGCTTACTTTAAAAAAAAAAGAAAAGAAAAATTAAAATAAATACTAAAAAAACCTACCAAGACTACTATGCTCTCCCATCAAAACAAAACAAACTTTCATTAACCTTATTAATAATTCTAACACCCACTCAGTTACTAAATCTACAGAGCCATCTACTTCCCTCCTATCCTCACTTATCAGACTCAGTCACAGTCAACTTTATAATTTTCTCTCGAATTCAAACCCTTTCTCCATTTTTATTAGCAATACATTCATTCGCTGATTCATTTACTGACTACCGTGGTCTAGGAATCATGTTAGAAATTGAAGATATCAAAGATAATTCACTATGGTTTTTGACTGAGAGGAGTTTTCAGTACAGTGAGGAAGAAGGTAAGTAAAACAGTGTTTATAATACATCGTGAAGAGCGCTAATCCTCAAATTTGCCCAGGGTGCAATGGGAGCCTAAGCAAGCAATGCTAAGCAGCCATGTGAGGATGGTGATGGTAAGTCAGGTAGGACATGCTTCCCAAAGGAGGTGATGCCTCTTTTTGTAGACCCTTACTATTGGGTTGGGCTCCTTCATGAATATGGAAGCAGCAATATTACTTAGAATTAAGGAAATAATTTTCAATGAGTTTTCATGTTGTTAAGTGTTCATCTCAACTAATCCAACATTACTGATAAAACCCCTCCGTAAAAGATGTAGGACAGAGAATTGCCATGACATACTGACTCCAAGCTGGCCAGAGAACAACACTCTACTCAATTGCCCTTAAGGGGCACTCTAAACCGGTGAGTGTTAGTAACATCTCTAAAGTCACAAGTTTTAGTATCACAATGGAAATGACTCCCCTCAGAGATACTAATGAGATGGTAATAAAGACAGCTGTTGTATAATGAATACAATACGGGCAGAAACAGAATTACCAAGAGGATGATCTGGGAAGAGACCGAGAAAATTTTTTATCCAAAGTGTTGGTACAGACCTCAGGGAGCTTACAAAATATCAACCAAAGATCACCAAAAATCCTTAGAATTGTTTTCCCTTCTAACATATTGGAGAGTGCAGAGAGACCACATAAATGGCTAGAAACATGCAATAAGGGCGACAACAACTTTGGAAGACCCAACATTTACTATTAATATTTTATGACTTGATCCCCCAAAGTGCTCATTTTAAAAGAAACCTGTAGTTTTCAGTCCTTTGGCCTTTTTCTCTATTGCTCTACAACTTTAGCTTTCTTTTCTCTATTTCCTGCCATCTTCTTCCTTGCTTCTGGCTTCCTTCTCCTTTCCTTCTTCTACCTGTGCCCTCTCTCTTCAATTACTTTTCCTCCAAGAGTTGGTTTTATCTGTTCGAAGACTGAAGGAATTAAGTTTATTTTATACTAAGCCACACTGCCAGGAACATAATTTCCTACAACAGACTTTCAATTTCAGTCACATGTTATTTGCACACTCTTTCCCCCGAGTTTACTGAATATCAGTTGCTGAATGCGATGGTTAATCTGATGTGCCAATTTGACTAGGCTCCAGGTGCCAGACACTGGGCCAGGCATTAATCTGAGTGTGTCTGTGAGGGTGTTTCCAAATGAGCTTACCCCTTGAATGGGTAGACTTAGGAGAACAGATTGCCCTCCCCAATATGGGTGTGCATCATTCAATCAACTGGAGGCCTAAATAGAACGAAGCAACTCAGTAAGAATGAGCACTTCCTGCCTGACTGCTAGACTGGGAAATCAATCTTTCCCAGATTTCACACTTGGACTGAAATATTGGCTTTTCTCGGGTCCTAAGCCTGCTGGCTTTCAGATTGGAACCACACCATCAGTTCCTAGGGTTCTCAGGCCTTCAGACTCAAGACAAAATACTGCATGTTGGCTTTCCTGGGTCTCCAAAGTGCTGACTGTGTATCTTGAGACTTCTCAGCCTCCATAACTGCCTGAGCTAATCCCTTATTTCATATATATATATATATACACACGCACACACACGCACACACGCACACACACACATATATATACACATGCACACACATATATACATACACACACACATGCGCACACACACAATGCCAAGTATATATATAACCCATTGGTTCTGTTTCTCTGGGGAGCCTAGAATAAACCCTGGATTAAACCCTCAAGTCTGAGTTTTCATTGGTCTTACAATTGTTCAGTTCAACCAAAGGCTAACCAGATTGTCTACCATTTTCACTCAGTTTTAACAGCTAAGGTCACCAAGACCCTACAAGGATCAGACTAAAGTTGTAGCCAGGGTCTGGAGTTCTTGGAAAGCCAAAGTTAACCTTCCTGTCTCTCTGCTATGACTCTTAGCTCACCTCTGTAATAATAATCAGGAAATTCTGAGCATACTTACATAACTCTTCCTAGCTTCCAAAATAAGTCTCAAGAAACAGTCAAACAAAAGATTCTGGATCGGGGAGCTGGCCACCATCCCCCTTGCCCACCCTAGCATCTTCCTCCAGAAATGCCTCTGAAGCCAAAAGCCCTTCAGGTCTCCCCATCCCAGGGCTGTCTGCTAGTGCTGGCCTTTTCTGTTCCTACACATGCTTTCTCTCCCACAGCCCACTCCCCTGTCAATGCTGATATAGGAGGAATCATTTCTTAATGTTTAAGTAGGCTTTTTCAGCATGAGGAAGACAGTTTCTTCTCCGTGATCATGAAGTTCTAACACAAGCAGTGATAAAGATTGTCTATTGATCTGATTGGTTTCAATGAGGCACCTTTTGGAGTGCACAGCATGACTCTGCCTATCTTCTGTAAATGTTGTTTTATGCCTAATTTGATCCATTTCTAGATCCATAATCTGATTCCACTGTTGGCCACTAGGTGAATAGCCATAAGGATTTGGGGGCGTTATTCTTAGAGGGCAGTTAAGTTACTCAGAGACGGTGTGATCCTTTCAAGTCTTGCTTCCATGTTTTGCTGTACCAGCGCAGCATTAAATCTAAGTCTCGTTCTGTCCCACTACTAGGACAAACTCCCTCTAGTACTTTATCTGATGGCTTATGAATTCTGAGATGTTTTTTTTCCTTTTTTTATTTGTTAACATGTGACGTATTATTTACTTCAGGGGTACAGGTCTGTGAATCATCAGTCTTACACAGTTCACAGCACTCACCATAGCACATGCCTTCCCCAATGTCCATAACCCAGCCACCCTATCCCTCCTAACCCCCCCCACCCCCCAGAAACCCTCAGTTTGTTTCCTGAGATTAAGAGTCTTCTTATAGGAGCGCCTGGGTGGCTCGGTCGTTAAGCGTCTGCCTTTGGCTCAGGTCATGATCCTTGAGTCCTGGGACCAAGGCCCACATCATCGGGCTCCCCGCCCAGCAGGAAGTCTACTTCTCCCTCTCTCACTCTGTCTGCTTTTGTTCCCTCTCACTGTGTTTCTCTCTGTCAAATAATTAAATAAAATCTTTTTAAAAAAAAGAAAAGAAAAAGAGTCTCTTATGGTTTGTCTCCCTCCCTCATCCCATCTTGTTTAATTTTTTTCCCACCCTACCCCCCACGACCCTCCACCCTGACTTTCAAATTCAATTCTGAGGTTTCTCACTCTTACTGGTAGGAACATAAAATATTCCCAGACCATGAGTCTTTGGCTTTGCTGCTGCTAAGACATTCAGAAGTGCTCTCCTACCCTTGGGTAACTTCCTGGGGTGTGTGCTAAGTAACCTTCCTTTGAAGGAATGAAATGCTTTCTTCTTGTCTCATCTTGCCTGATCTTAACTATTTCAACAAGAACTGATGACAGAGCCAAAACCTTATTTGGTTCTGCAGTTAATGAACTTACTGGGTGAGACCACACACTTGTGCTGTCAGAAGTTTTCCATCTCCTGAATCAAGGTATCACAATTTTTTCTGTATGAAATAAACTGGCTCAACGCACTTCATTTCCCTTAAGTATTTTGACTTGTGCTTCAAAGTGTTTTCACAGTTGAATAGTATTATTTGAATTCATAGGGAATTGTTTTTGCTCTTTAATCTTTTGACTCAAATTATCTTGTTTCACTTTTTAAATGGTGCTATTGTTTCAATCTACAGAGGAAAATGGTGCTATTGTTTCAATCTGCAGAGGAAAAACTTGTCGGGTGAGGGCCTTTGGGCTAGATGGTTTGCTGGGCCTGACTCCATGGCCAGAAGAAATTTCTGGTTCCCCTATGTTCTGGCTAAGCTAAGAGGTACTCTTATGACATCCTTGATCGTCATCCTATCTTGTGAGTATTTTGAAATTCATTCTAGAATAGTACTTTGTTAGTTGGAGTGGCTGAATAGCCCCTTGGATGTGGTGAAAATGTCTGTAGTCTTCTTCTCAGTAACTCATAATCCAATCTTATCATGAGAAAAATATCAAATTCCATTAATGGGGCATCTTAAAAAATATCTGACCAGGACTCCTCAAAACTATCAAAGTCATCAAAGGCAAGGACAGTCTGTGAAAGTCCCATAGCACAGCCATGAGGAGCCAGAGGAGACTTTTTTAAAAGATCTTATTTGTTTATTTATTTATTTATTTGACAGAGAGAGAGAGATCACAAGTAGGCAGAGGCAGGCAGAGAGAGAGAGGAGGAAGCAGGTTCCCTGCTGAGCAGAGAGCCCAATGGAGGCCTCGATCATGACCCTGAGATCATGACCTGAGCTGAAGGTATAGGGTTTAACCCACTGAGTCACCCAGGCACCCCAGAGGAGACTTGACAATTAAATACAACATGGTATCCTCAATGGGATCTTGGAACAGAAAAGGGACGTTAGGTAAAAACTAAGGAAATGTGAATAAAACTATTGACATTAATTAATAATAAGGTATCAATAACAACATAACATATGTACATATGTACAACATAACAAATGTACGACATTAATGTAAAATGTCAATAATAGAAACTAGGTGCAGGGTATGGGAGCTCTATACTGTCTTATCAATTTCTCTATAAATATAAAACCATTCTAAAAATAAGGTCAATTAAAATAATCGTAGGGGATCTACAAAAAAACTACCAAGGTACCTGGATGGCTCAGTCGGTAGAGCGTCTGACTTCAGCTCAGGCCATGATCTCAGGGTTCTGGGATCAAGCCTCATGTCAGGCTCCCTACTTAACAAGGAGTCTATTTTTTCCTCTGCCTCTGTCTCCACCGCACCTCGCCCCAGCTCATGTTCTAGCTCTCAAATAAATAAATAAATAAATAAATAAATAAATAAATAAAATCTTAAAAAGATAAAAAGCTACCAAAACTAATAACTAAGTTGGGAAGGTTACAAGATAGAAGGTTGTGCACTAAAGAATTATCTCATCAGACTTGAGACGTTCAAACCCTACACGTGCCAAAAAACAGACTGGCTTTTAACTGACTCTGGGGAGTGAAGCCCTAAGCTCTTAAAACATCCGCCTGATGAGTTTCCTGGGGCCTTGGACCTCACCAGGGGTTTATGCTAACAATATGATTTATGGTGAAGACCTTGGGTCGTGCGGTATCATTCTCACCTCCGAAGAGGCTGGAGAAAGTAACGAAGGTCAGTCACATTCTCCATTCTTACATTCCTGACTCCCAGTAAAAATAAATCCTGAACACCAAGGTTAAAGCGAGCTCCCCTGGTTGGTCATTCTTTGTATGTGTTGTCACACATCATTGCTGGGAGAATCAAGTACTGTTCATGGACGCCACTGGTAGAAGAGAGCATGAACCTCACTTCTAGAGTCTATCTGCCTGTTTCCACTGCTGATTTTACTGTATATCCTTTCACTGTAACAAACTGTAATTGTGAGTAGAACAATTCTCTGAGTTCTCTGAGTTCCTCCAGTGAATCAACAAACCTGATAGTGGTTTTGGGAACCCCCAACACAAAGGCCAGTAGGTCAGCATACAAAAATCAGTTGTATTTATAGATACTAGCAATGAACAGCTGTAAACACAACTAGAAACACAAGTCCATTTACAGGAGCAGCCCCAAGTATAAAACATGTAGGAATAAATTCTACAAAAATATGTTCAAGACTATAGACCCAAACTACAAAACTTTGCTAAATAATTCTAGAATTTCCATTTCACTCTTTTCTTTCCATTTCACTCTTTTTTTACAGATTAAATTATTTGATGAAATTCTTCATTTCCAACTCAGTATTCTAAACACATTAATCATAGTCATTTCAATGTCTCTGTCTGGTCACTCAATATCTGGGTCACCAAGGGGACTATTTCTATTGTCTGAGGTTTTTTCTTTTGGTTTTTTGATCAATTGGATGGTTTCTTGGCATTTCGGCTGAGTTTTTATTAAATGCTTAACACCATGTGTAAAGAATTATAGGCGCGCTAGTCCATTCACTGAAGAGGGAATTATCTTCTGGAAGTCAAATAGCATATTGGCAGAGCCTCGTGATAGAATTGATGGGAAGTGAGCAATTTGGACACACCATCTCCTTTCAGTGCTCTCAGGTTGCTTTGCTTTGTAGTACTTATAACTATACTATACATTTATTTTGTACCATATCTCTCTACTTCAGAGCCCAAAGAAGCTTAAAAGGCACCATAAAATTTGAGCGTCAGAGACATGTAGAAAAAGGAACCAGTAGACACTGATGGGCTTTTTGTGTGGCGTGATCTTCATCTCTTCATCTCTCTTCCCAGGACAGGTAAGAGAGGGCCATTACCTGAACTTCCTTAAACACATTCCTAATGACCCTGACCACCATTGTGAAGTGTGCCTTTAGTGACCAGGGCAGCGCCTCAGTGAACAGGTCAGTGACTAAAGGACAGGAAGCAAACTCATTCACCATTCCAGCCATTCGCAGGCTGCTCCACCCCCTCTCTTCCAATCTCCAAATTTTGCCCGGAAGCAGTGCTTAACAAAAGCAAACCCATCCACCTCCGCCAGCGCGCTTTTCTGCGCCACCATACCTGCTTTACAAATTCGGTCATCGAAACCTCCATTTTAATCCTTATCGTCAAGTGACCGGTGAGCACGCACGTTTGTCCCGGGGTTTGCATTGCCTGAGACTTGCATCAAACAACTAGTTGCCTGACACAAATGTCAATGATGGATGCTTCTGCAGTGGCGCCTGGAGGACACGGAGCATACGGGTAGTTCTCAAGGAAGATACGGTAGCTAAACTTGAGGCAGGGCAGGGCCAGTTCTAGCATCCCAAAGTCCTGTACTCCAGACTGGGTTCATCCATTAGGCCCACCCCCCACAACTCGCCAGGGATGCCTCAATGGTCACTCCACCCAGACTCCCAGCCTGGGCAGACTCCTCCCTCCGCTCCAAAAAAAAGCGGGCTGCTGGTCCCGCCTTGATCTTCCCAGGGACTGTGTAAGCTCTGCCATCTGGTGGCCAGAAACCAATAAAGAGCGTGTACCTTACAAAAGCCTCAGAAATGCTCATATTCTTGGGGCACCTGGCTGGCTCAGCTGGCGGAATGGGCCACTCTTGATCTCAGGGTTGTGAGCTCAAGCCCCGCGTTGGGTAGAGTAATTACTTAAAAATAAAATCTTGGGGCACCTGAGTGGCTCAGTAGTTAAGCGTCTGCCTTCAGCTTAGGGCATCATCCCAGAGTCCTGGGATCGAGCCCTGCATTGGGCTCCCTGCCCAGCAGGAAGCCTGCTTCTCCTTCTCTCATGCCCCCTGCTTGTGTTCCTTCTCTAGTTGTATTTTTCTCTGTCAAATAAAATAAAATCTTGAAAAAAAGAAATGCTCATATTCTTTGATGGACTCATTCCACTCCTGGGAGTTTGTCCTGAGGAAGAGTTAATTGCTTCAGGGCTTTGGTGGAAGAGGTGCAATGACTATGGTCATCCAGATAGAGGCACTGTCAGAGTGCAGAGATCCCCCGGGGAGTGGTCAGGAGCCAGACCTCCAGTCCCGCCCCAGACTGAGCTGAAACTGCAGGAAAGGGTGGGTGGAGACAATGAGTCTTAGGAATGCAGTCATCTGGGAAGCACAATGAGGCTTCGGGATGGGGAGAGGAGGCTGTTCTTTCCAGGCAAATGGGAGTTCACTGGACTCAGCTGATGTGTCAGCCAAGCTTGGGGCTGCCCAACCCAGGTGGTTTGCAGACTAATCCTAGATGCTACTTGGTAAAGAAGGACCTTTGCGAAGAGGTAAAACCACTTTTTTTTTTAAAGATTTTATTTATTTGACAGCGAGAAACACAGCTAGAGAGGGAACACAAGCAGGGGGAGTGAGAGAGGGAGAAGCAGGCTTCCTGCTGAGCAGGGCGCCCGTTGTGGGGCTGGATCCTGAGTCTCCAGGATCATGACCTGAGCCGAAAGCAGTCACTTAACCAACTGAGCCACCCAGGTGCCCCGTAAAACCACTTTTTTAAACGTTTTGCTCTCGCAAGACAGCACAAGCAGGGGGAGCTGCAGAGAGAGAGGGAGAAGCAGGCTTTCCACTTGGCAAGGAACCCAATGCTTGGCTTGATCCCAGGACCCTGGGATCATGACCTGAGCCAAAAGCAGACACTAACGGACTGAGCTACCCAGGTGCCCCAAAGTAAAACCATTTTTAATACTTCCATCCGGGCCAGGTGAAAAGAGTGAGGCACAGGTGGACACCAGCTGGTGGGCAATGGGAATACAGGCTGAGTGATTGGCAGCTGCTGGGCACGGCAACCCTGGGGCTACGGCATGCCAGGTCTTAGGCTAGGGCCTTATGCAGGACTCTCACCACAAATATGAAGTAGATCCTCTTTTTAATGTCCATTTAAGGAAAAGAAAACTAAGTCCTAGGGGCATGAAGTCATTTGCTTAGGTCATGCAACGGATTTAATTGGCAGAGCTGGGACTTTCAACAAACACCAAACTCTTGCTTTACGCAGGGATTATGCCAGATGTCCTGGGGATGTCCTGCCCTCCAGGAGCTCACAGACACGGAGCATGGGAGGGAAGGGAGTGTCAGAGAGCCATCCCAAAGCATGTGAGGCTGGCAGAAGGACCGAGCCATGAACATGAACAACATAGGCACAAAGATGTGCAGCAGTGTGGGAGGAGAGGGAATAGGAGGCTGGAGAACCTCATGCAGTGTAAAGTGTGCGGCCAAGAGCAGGAGAACAGAAGCTGGAGAGGTAGGATGGCAAGTCACAGAGGGCCTTCAGTGTGGCTATCTACTGGCTGCTCAAGATACTGCAGTCACAAAGGAAAGGAAAACTGTGCCAGCCGTTGCCAATACTCTCCCACTATTTACTATATGCTTTCTGTGCATGCATGAGCTCATTTACTCTTCACCACACCCCGATAAGATGGGCATCCTTTTACTCCTGATTTTCAGATCCAGGTACTGAGGTATCTTTGTTACAAATTTGCCCACATCACACTAATATAAGGTTGGCAGGGAGGGATTTGCCCATGGAAGTCTTCCTCCAAGCTGCACCTGCCTGGAGCAGTGGGGGTCGCCTTGCAGGTGTAAAGGACTGGGCCCCAGCTGGCTGTGTTTGGGCACAGTCTCTCTAGTGACAGCGCGGAGGCTGGTGAGAGCATGCAGCGTGAGTGAGGTAAGCTGGAGGCCAGAAGCAGGGGAGCAGGAGTGGGGCGGAGGGAGAGGAATTCGGTGTGAATCGCATCTCTGACCTGGGCAGAGGAGTGGCGGTACCGCTAACAAGGACAGGGGACCCAGGTTGGTGAAATACTAAGATTCCATTTGGACCTAAGGTGCCCAAGAAGTGGTGCAGGAGGTAACTGGGGACCAGATGGAATGGGACTGATGTGGAAGTCGATACTTCGTGGCAGTAATGGGAATGAACTGAGTGGGTGAGGTCCCCATGTCGTTCCTTTAACAAACATGTCCCGGGGACCCCCAGTATTCTGGGCCTGGGCTGGCACTTGGACATTACAGCACACAAGACAGATGCATCTCTGCCTCATGGAATGCCAAGTTCACGGTCTTGTCCAGAGAGCGATGCCATGACCAATGTGAGCCCCATCACTGTGGAAACCTGACGAGCTGAGGGCAGGTGTTAGGAGCAGTCCCATGGAGAAAATGGTCATCCCAGGATGTTGAGAGTGGACGAATCAGACAGACCATCACACCTTGCAACAAGAAGATGGGACTCTAGTGCCCTTGGTGAGAGCCGTCTCAGCACTGTTAGCAGAGGCTGTGGGGTTGAGGAGCAGGTGGGAAGGACAGAGGCAGAAACGACAAATGTTGTCTAGTCCTCTTAGATACTCGAAGGAATCCCTCTACACTTTCCCAGATGCATCTTTCCAAATGCACTGTAGGCTTTGTAATGGCAAATATTCTATTTTCTTCAGCAGCTCATTACACACGTGCGTGCACACACACACACACACACACACACACACACGGTGCATGCTGGGGTAGAATTTGCAATGGATTTAAAGTTGAAAGCCGAGATCCCAAGGCCACTAACTAGCCCAATGCCACTAAAGTCGCCTCCCTTTCTGAACCTGCATTTTCTCCCCGGGGAAAAGGCCTGGTTATATCCACCGGGTAGACTCAGAATGAGGCTCCAATCACAAAGCATTCCCCCTGCCACATAGTAGCCCTCAGCTTCTATGTAAAAACCAGCACCACCGCCCCCGCCATTGCTGCGTAAGTGTTTGAGGAAGGCCCTTCCCAGTCTCTCCTTCCAGCTTGGTAGCTCCTGGGACCTGGAAGATGCTTGCATCAACTTCTCCCCTTCCCCCTCCCCCTCTGTCCCTCTGCCCTCTGCTTGCTGGAGGTCCCTCTCCTCCCTGACCCTTTCCCCACCTTAACAGCACCTGTCCTCACCACCCCCGTGTCCCACACCCCTGCTCACAGCTAGAACTGGTCAAGAGCCTGGTTATTCATTTGCAAAGTCCACTTTCAGAACTGCACCAGCCTCGGTGATGCAGAACGAACGCAGGTAAGCAGCTCCATTAGGCTGGGCCTCCAGAGGTCCAGAGGAGCAGCTGTGTCCAGCATGTTCTGTCCTCACCAGCCATGCAGAGCCTCTAGCTGCCTCTCACCCCAACTTGGTACATGACCTCAGGCTTCAGATTCCACAGTACAATATTAGTAACCTGGGCTAAATGATTCTAAGGGTTTGGCTAGCTCTGACTTACTGTGGTCTTGCATGCAGTTCAGCCCATCCTGGAATAATAGAAGTAAAAAAACAATAGCTAACATTCATTGTGCGCGAACTGTGTGCTGGGCACTCTTCAGTGTGTTTTTTGGGCGTTGTTTCTTTTCATCGCAACATCATCTCTTATCAGATGGATACCGTTTACTGGCCCCAGTTTATAGGTGAATGAACTGGAGCTTGATGGGCTGAGTTCACTTATCCAAGGTCACTCGATACTGCCTGTGTGAATACTGCTGTACCCAGGCGGCCTGACCCAGACCTGGCTCTTAACCCCCCGGAGGGCATCCAACTAGTAGGAACATCTCTGGCTCAACTATTAACCACTCACCTGAGCTTCAGAGCCAAGCGGTGCACCCACTCTGCCCTCCAGCCTGCCCCTGCAGACACGCAGAGGCTCTTCAACTCCACATGCCCATAGACGTGTCCTCACCCCCGCACACACAATCCTGCCTCCTCGTCCCCTCACACCTGCCATTCTCAGTGCCATTCAGTAGGCTGTATGGGGCCTTGGTGAGAATTGGAAAGAGGTGCCCCTTCCCTTCACATTGACACAGGCCCAAACTAGCTTGCAGGGCCTGGTTAGTGGAGGCACGGCCTGCACAGTCCAGCTCAATGTCCCAAGTTCCACCGCCTTCCAACTTGCTCAGAACAATACCAGAACTCGTCCTTGACTTCTTTCTGTTTCTCTCTCTTTCCTCCTCTCTCTCTCTCTCTCATCAAGTTCTATATTGCTTTTCCATGGGGTCTCCTGGGAAAGATGAGCAAGGTGCTGGCACAAGCAGGGGGACACCAGAGGGGCGGGGGGGTCCCTAGAGTCGTGCCATGGGAAAGTCTCTGGTGCAGAACTTAAGGGGGAAGGACACAGCCTGAAGCTCAAGTTCAAAAGAGCTCTGCTGCTGATCTGCCCATCGTATTGACCATGAAGCCACCAGATGGCAGCCGAGGCTACAGGCAGACAGACAAGGCCCTTGGGTGGAGCATGGAGGTTGGGGGAGGGCTCATCACTGACCCCATCACCTTCAATCAGAGAGCCGGAAAGAACCAGTCTCTGTGTGTGCGCGTATGCACATCTGTTTTTCTGCACCTGTGTGTGCTAAAGGTATGGACAGACATACACCTGCACAAACTGGGCTTAGCCCCTTCCTGTGGGGAGGTGATGGGGAAGCCCCACCACCACACCTGAAGCTTCCCTTCCCCTGAGTCCAGCCCTGTCCTGGGTGCTGGTGATGAAGAGGGAAGTGACCCAGTCCTGCACTCCAGGGACTCCCAGGCCTGGCAAGTAAACAGACCACAGGGTGGAATGGACAGAGACAGCTGGAATAGCCCAGAGGAAGGCCCCGCCCCCAGCGGGCAAGAGGCTGTCCCTGCACCTGGAGGGCTTTCTGGCAGGGACAGGGATAGTAATGGCAAACATTATCTCTGCTTCCTCCCAGCAGCCCAGCAGGGAAGACCAGCAGAATCTATCCTACCTGCAAGCCAGTGGTGCAGCTGATAGGCTAGGAGGTCCACAAGGTGAGGAACAGAACAGGAATTTGAACAAGGGTCTGCAGGATTCTCAAGCTCATGCTCTTGGCCACTGGGTGCACTTCTGGGGACTGGAAATGGGGAGAGCCAAGCTGAGGGGTCCAGGCCTCAGGCCAGACCTGGAGGAGGGGCAGATGCCTCTCATCCTGATCCCAGAGCAAGTTCTGACAGCTCCGACTATCTGACTCACCTGTAAACTTTGTCCAAAGGGACAAGGCAGAGTGAGTGTGACTGGGATCCCCCCAGGAGTACCACTCTGCACTCCCGCCCCCACCTGTACCCTAAGCCAGGGGAAGCCACCTCTGTGGAGTAGTAGTCTGGATCTGATGGCTCTCCAAAGCAGTATTTCTGCTCAAGTTACTCTGAGCATAAGGGAAATCATCTTGAGAAATGTTCCAACCACCTGGCACTTGAGATAGAATTCCACAACCCTTTTTTTGGAAACCAACTCCACACTGGAAGTTCCTCTTGGAGTCTAACTGAAGTAAGCAACCAGGCAATCTACCTCCAACTCTGCAGCTCCTGGGCGGAACCTTTAGTGCCCAAGTCTGGATGTAACCGATAGGGAACCCTGCGAAATTTACACGCTTTAGGTAGAAAAGGAAAAAGTGCAAGCCGGGTTCCAGGAAGCAGGAAGAGCAAGACTGTCCTCTAGCAGGAGAAATCTCTGCGCCCTGGAACCAGGGCCTGGACAACCTGAGCATTCGCCCAGACAGCGGGTGGACGGATCAGAGGGAGATGATGCCACACAGAAGTGAGACGCCAATGAGGGCAGGCGAGGGACCGTCCCCAGTAAAGGGACCAGCATCGGGCCACTTGGACAGGTGGGGCACACGGGGAAACCCACTGGATATAGAGAAAAGAAGCAAGGGAAGAGGAGATGGTGAGTACTAGCTCAGGTGGAGGAAAGAGGAGGAGGCTAGAAGATAGAGATAAAAACAGAGGCCAAGAAGTGCTCTCAGGGAGACAGAGAACCATAAAGAATGGGCGAGCAAAGGAGACCGGGACTGGGTAGGAGAAAAGCCTGCGGAGGAAGCAAGAAGTCGTAAAGCCCCACGCACTGGCCATCTGGGGGCTTCTTTCAGGCCAGCCCACCGCTCCAGCGGCATGATCCCTCCCCCTGTCACTCAAGGAGATGAGAATCCCCTCCCCCGGGCAGGCAGGGGAGGGCCTCACCTCCCACCCCCGCCCCAGCCCAGAGGCTTCCTTCCTCAGGCCCCCTGATCGCCGCCCCCTTGGGACTGGCTGCGCAGCCCCCGATAGATGGTGGGGGCCCCAGCTGGTGTGTTATCAGCCTCCTCCAGGAGCGAGCCTGAGCCACTCAGAGGCTGCCAGCCTGAGATTAGGCCCGGAGGGTCATTAAGCACCGCCCTGGCCGGGGCCCAGCCTCCTTTCCCTCTCTCCTCTGGCCAGGCTGACAGGTGGGAACAAGCGATAAGGGCTGGGGGCTCTGGGGTGGGCAGCTCCGTGCCCCTTGCCAGGGCCGGAACATGGGGTGGGGGGAAGGTCAGTACCAGCCCAGCACCTGCAAAGACCCCCGAGTTCCCACCACCCTGGCTCCTCCTGTGTGAGAGGGGGCCGAAGAGGCTCCCAGGGAGGCAGGGGTGGGGGGAGGGTGGCCTGTCCCAGGAATCAGGCCTGACACCGGACTGCCACCGGCCCGCCACCGGCCCCTGCTGGGCAGCCTCACAGGTGTGAGAAGCCAGGCTTGCCTGCTGTGGGGAGGCCAAGGGATGGTGGCCCTGCCTTATACCCTGAGGGTCAGACATGAACCCACCCCCAGCCCCTCAGGGACAACTCGAGGGAGCAGTGGGAGGGAGGGAATGGAGGTTTGTGCAAGGAAAATCAGTCCCAACAGCGAAAAGGTTCAGACCAGGAGGCTGGAAAGGAAGAAGAGGGTGTTTGTGCCTTAACAGAGTCCCTCTAGTCACCTCTGTCCCTCCTCCAGTAAGTTAGAGGCTGGGCTGGCCGGGCCCCCTGGCTCTGCCCTCTGGTCTAGTCAAGGAGGACTTCCTAGAGGAAGAGGAACCTTAGCAGAGCCAAGAAAAAGGAATATGCAGAGCTGGAAGTGGCAGCGGTGGGTAAGAAGGCATCTGCCCTCAAGAGCACAACCACAACTCACTGAGCTGGGGCTCAGAGAGGGGAGACAGTGTGTCCGGAGTCACACAGCAGGCAAAGGAAGTCCTGGGGCAAAAACCCTGCCTTCCCTCTGCACAGGGCTCTTCCCTCTGCTGCAGGCTACAAGCTAGACCTCAGGGGTAAGAAAGGATAAATCAGATCTCAGATGGGTCTTCCCTGGACCCTTGGCCAAAACCCTCGGACAGCAAGGCAAAAGCTATAGTGGGGAAGTAAGGGGCTTGTGACTGGTTGGGACAGCCAGCAGAGGGAGATCTTTGGGACAAGGCAGACTGCCTTCTACCCTCTAGCTCCACTCCTCATCATCTGGGAGTGCTCCTGGCTGGGTCTGTCCCTGGTTGTCACCCCAGATTCTGTCTGTTCCCAGAACAACAGTCACGGGGATGAGGGGCCTCCAAGGTCAGTCAGCCTGCTGACTGTGCCTCATCCCTCCCTCCCCTTCCCTCCTGCTTCATTCCCTCTGGGACCCAGTTCCCTGACTCCACCCCCACCCAGGACCAGGAGTGGGGGGCATTGGTGAGAATGATTCTACTCCGGCTTTGTGATGAAAGTGGCCAAACCCTCCCCAGAGGAGAAGCTGAGTTCAGAGAGGACCATGACTCTCCCAAAGTAATCTAATAAGTCTGCAGGGGACGGGGACTCAAACCTGGGCTTCCTGAGTCCTGCCTATCTCAAGCTCTGTCTCAGAACATCCAATGCTCAAAGGCCAGCCCACACAGGCGAGAGCGGCCTGGATGAGGGATGAATGAACCACCTACAAAACCAGTCATAGAAGACAGGGATGGGTAGTGGTACTGAACAAAGAATGGCCCAGAATCACAGCTGTTAAGGGTAGGTCAGGGGAGGGGCACTGGCAGGAGGGTCTCTGCCTGGAACAAGGTGAGCCCCCAGGCCCTGTGGGGCCTTCCCAGAGAGTGTTTCCTGGGTAATCTTCCAAAGCCACCATGAGAGTGGCTTGGAAAGGTGACTGTCACGATTCAGAAAGTAAGACTGGGCCCGGCTGTAAGCCTGAGGGGCTGTTTCTGAGCCCTGGGAACATCAGGCTTAAAAATACAAACCATCTTTATTTCACGGAAATGAGAGCCGTTTCCACAGTCAGAGGGACAGGATGTGAGGCGGGGTTGGAGGTGATGAGCTGACTGTCCTCTTCAGAATGGTCTTCTGAACTGAACTGGGTGGGAGACCTGCCAGAAAACCCTAAAGCCACAGCTGAGCCCCACCACAGACACAGCTCTGACTTTGGCTGGTGACCGTTCAAGGGAAGATGGGCAGTGTGGAGTTGGAAGAGGCAGCCCTTCCCGTAGGTTCCCACGCAGGGAAGGAGCGGCTTGGGTGGGAAGCTGGGCATCCATCACAGGCACCTGGGGTCAGGGCCAGGGGCCACAGGCAAGCGGGGGTCACATAGGGGTGCTCCGGATCTTGCCCTCCTCCTCAGGGACGTTCTCATAGGCATTCTCATGCTCACCGGAGCTGAAAGAGGATGACGGGGGTCACCACCCGCTCTGTGCCGTCCCCTTCTCCCCACTCTGTCCTGCACCTGTGACGGCAGTGTCTTCAGGAATAAATATACTTGAGGGCCAGAAGGGAGTTCCCCATGGGTGCACCTGGACATCTGGTCCCAGGGGCACCCATGACTGGAGGCCTCTCAGCACCCCTCCCTGAGCCCCATCTCTCTCCTGTGCTGAGCCCTCCCCCACTGGACTCCCACTGAACAAACCTCTTATGGAGCCCATCTCCCCACTGAGCTGCCTCCCCAACTCATCCCTTCAGAGTCCCCTTCCCTCCTTGAGTCCCCTTGCCCCACTGCACCTCTCCACCCCTCCATATGGGTCCCAGTCCTGCCCCAGTCCCATCCCCTTACTGGACCCTCTCCCCAGCTGCGCAGGTGGTCACCCAGGATGGTGCATCCTCACAACACCCCCAGTGCCCCCCTCCCTCAGCTCCTCTCTTCACCCAGCCCTTCCCCACATGAGTCCTCCTCCTTCCCTTCCCTCCCCTCTTCCACCCTCCCCTCAGAAGCACCTACCTGGTCCTTCTGGAGCCCAGTGTGATTAGCCCTGCGCCAGCCCCTCACCTGAAGCCAGCTGCCATTGAGTACCTTCCATCCATTCCTACCAGGGTTCCATCTGCCTTGTTCCCAATGGTCATGACCATGTTCACGGGCTCCCTGTGGATGAGGTTCATTCAGTAGGGCTCCCTGGGTTCCTACCTTTGTTCTCCCTCCTCCCCCTTGTCCAGCCAGGTGCTATTCTTTGTGCTGTTCTCACAAGTCCAAGGGCAGAGGCTGGCCCCTGGCAGAAGCCCCTCTCTCCAGCTGGCCTGATTCTGGCCCTACTCCATAGACCCTCACACCCCTCCTGCTAAGGTGGGACACCTTATAAGGACAATTATCCAAGCCCTCTCCCCAGCCACCCCTCAGCCTCCCTCTGCCGTTCTCCTTCTGGCTTCATTCAGCTCAAGACCCAGTGGGCTTTGGAGTCTGCCGCCCACGTCCACATGGCTCTCCCCGGAACCACGTGCCCATGTGATCCACCTCCACTCAGGGCAGAGCTTGGCTCAGGGGAAAAGGAAGCTTTTTTCTCACAGAAAGCTCCTGGCCTCTTACTCCAGTTTAAACCCAGAGTGTGGCCTCTGCCCTGCCGACCTAGAAGCTTCTCTCACAGGGTCACAGGCACTTTTACTGCTGCTCGCCGCCCTGGGCCACCACAGGCGCCTCAGACTCAGTATGTCCCAAGTTAAGTCAGCAGCTGCCTCCAGAGCTGCCTCGGGGCTCCATGTGGTACCACTAGCAGCCTGGACCCATCCCTGTCTGTCCTTCCTCCCTCCGGCTGCCATCCCCTTCTGCCACCTCCTGAGGATGGGGGATGGGCGCTCTCAGACGGGAACCCCCCCATGCCCTCTGCTGCCTCCAAAGGCCAGACACTCCTCAGACCTCAAGCACAGCCCCCCTCATTGCCCCTCCCACCTGCCCCTCCCCCACGCACGCACCCCGGGGCCACCAGAGGGGTTCTGCTCAGGCCTCTCCCACCCCAAGAGCAGCATACAAGCTTCACTGGATTCCTCTTGCACGAAGGACAAAGCCCAAAGCTTGGGTCATAGGCATACAAGGATCTGCCAGGCCTCCCCAGTCTCTCTCAGGACCTCTCTGTGCCTCTCTCCATCCCAGACAGATCGGGCTCCCTCACAGGGTGGTGCAGGGCCTCAGCTGGCCCCAGGGGATAGGGCCCCCTCGTGAGAGCGAGTGGCAGGTGCCGCCTGGCCTCAGGACTGGGAAGCACAGAGTGGACTGCATTTCAGCCCAGCTCCCTCGGCCCTGGGCCTTGGACCTCCCCTGCCCTCTTCCACCAACTGCAACGTTTTTCCCCGTGCTGCTCTATCCTGAGACCGGCTCCTCTGCACTCCTCAGCCTTCAGAATAAACATGCCATCAGAAGCCTTCTCAGACTACAGGCCCTGGCCCTCCCAGACCGGGGCAGGCCCAGCACTGCCCCCTGCACTCCCCTTTACCATCGAGTCCTCACTTGCACAGCGACTGCTCCTTGCCTTCTGGTCTGGGAACCTGGGGGCGCTGGGCTTGTGTCAGCCCGTAGACCCCCTGAATGTGGCACAGCACCTGACCCTGAAGAATGATGGAACCTTCCTTCCCAGCAGTTTTCACAGCCCCCATCACAGATGGGGCCAGTGTCCTGATTCTACAGAGAGAGACACTGAGCCCTCAGGAAGGGAAGCTCACCGTGAATGGGCTCTGGGGGCCAATAGAGCGCCATCGGGCAGCCACTGAGCCTCAGCTCCAGTCCCGGAGACCTTCGGCCTTGGTGTCACTTCCACACAGTGACAGGACTGGCCACTGGGCTTCCAAGGCCCTTCTCAGTGCAACTAGAGCAGTGGCACAGTCCTGGGGTGCACCCTGCCTGCACCAGCCCAGACCCTGCCCCCCCCCCCCCGGGCAGCACTCACGGCTCTTCCTGGCACCAGAAGCGGTTGACAGCAAAGGCGATTGCGACGAGCACCAGGAACACAGCCACGGCAATTAGGCCCTGCATCCAGGGCTGCAGCTTCCCCAGGCCTGGAGAGAGGGGAGCAGGATGCTGCAGCAGGCTAGGGGTACAAAATGGGGGGCCTCACCCCCCTAGGGCTAGGGCCTCCAACACAGGCCGGGCTGGCGGCCAGGACCAGAGGAGGTATTTGGGGGCAGCCGGGCGGCAAGGAAGAACCACCTGACCCCCCATCAGTGGGATCCCAGTTGGAAACAGGAATTCAAGAAAGGAATGAGGCACCAAGGAGAGACAGCCCCGCCTACCCCTCCACATGGGTCACACACAGGGTCCCCCAGGGAGTGTCTGAGCCCCAGGGACCAAAGGGCAGCCCTCTGGACAGCTGGTCTGGGCCCTGCCAGCTGAGGGTGTCTCCTTCTCCCTGGCTCCCAGCAGGCTGATAGGACTGGGCTGAGACCTGGAAGATCCTGTTCTGTAATGAGGTTTCTCTGGTAGTGGGTAGGGCTTGGGAGAGGAGGACAAGCAAGGCTGCTTAGCTAGGGGTGGGACAGAATACCTTTGGAAAAGCAAGGCAGAAGGGCAAGTTCTCCTCCAGGCTGTGGGGCCAGCAAGGAAGCTTCCAAACCTGAGCCCCTTTTATCTCCTCCACTGGGTACCTACAGAGCTAGGCCAGAGACCAGGCTGAGCCACAACCCCCCATTCACCACCTTCTTTACCTTTTGACCCTTGACCTTTGACACCACCTTCAACCCACCAGGTTTCCCAAAATCTCTGCCCTCAGCTACTGGCAGCCCCAAAGGGCTGTCCCCTCCCCCAGGCATCGCTGTGCCCCCGTGAGCCAGAGGGAGCTCAACCCTGCAGGCAGCAGACATGCGGGAGCACGTGGGTCTCAGGAGGAGACAGAGGCCAACAGAAGGCTCCCAAAGGGTCTCAGGCCCAGGCCAAGACATACGCAGCCCTAGTGCCATCCTGTATTTCGAGGGGCCCAGGCTAGGCAATGAAAAAACCTCATTCTGCCTCACTCTCACTCAAAAGTCCTTCTTTGAGTCTACTCTAAAGCTCTCCTGCTGCTGTCAAGACCCAGCCCCTTCTCTGAGCTCTCTCTGAGCCTGCCAGGTACAGGGAAGAGGGGAGGCATTTGGGAACTCTCTGGCCCAGGGCCCAGTGTGGTTACCCTGAGTTGCATACCTGCCAAAAAACAGTGCTTTGGACTTACTGTTTCCCAAGAAACAATGGACCAGACCCATTGTTTCCTCTGGGAGTTAGGGCTCAAGCCCTGGGAGCCCCCTCCCTGCCCGCTCCAGACCCTGCAGCCAGCTCCCTCCACCCGGGGGACCGGTCCCTGCTCCTCTGTCCTTGTGGCTCCCAAGTGGGCACAGAGCACCAGGGGCAGAGACTTGGGCACAAGAGAGGTGACCCGAG